>PVLC010003551.1:22526-95922 GCA_004027655.1 Graphiurus murinus | reverse complement strand
TAAGAGGGACTCCAGGTGAAGGAGAATTCTTAGGTGAACAAAAATTTGACTTAATGGAAGGTAACAGAGGAGGGGGGGACACCCTAATGAGCATGATGTACTTATAAGATCACATCAAAGTCAATCACTAAACTGACCAGGAGATAGGGGGAGGGTGGGTGGGAATTGGGGAAGGGTTAATGAGAAATATGTGCATGGAGGTCTTTACCTGTACTAGTTTGTACCCAACAAAAATGTGTAATTAACCCGGTTGTACCCAAAAAATGTATAAAATTCCATGCTAAAAAATTTAAAAAAGAAATAAAAAATTAAAAAAAAAAATAATAAAATAAAATAAAATATGTTATGCCACTATAAAAAAAAAAAAAAAAAGAAATCGGGCACAAGACGAGAATGGGTATTATTTTTAAAGGGCAGCATGATGATCCTTGTTGTGATGGAAATATTCTGAATCTTGATTGCATCAATGTTAATATCCTGGTTATGATACATTATGATGTCACAAGATGTTGCCACTGGGGGAATTAAGGTCAAATGTACAAGGGGTCCTTCTGTGTTATTTCTTACAACTGTGCATCAATCAATAATTACCTCTAAAATGATTTTTTAAATAACTGGCCATTTTATATAAAAATGTTTTGTTTGGGGACAAGCCTACAAGTAGAGGATCTATTAGGATGCTATTGTAATAATCTGGGTGCACCAGAACAATGGCCAGAAAAAAAGTTGGTAGTTGGCAGAAGTGAATACAGTTGTAATATATTTGGGAGGTAGAATTAATTGCCCTTCTTTTTTTTTTTTTTTTTTTTTTTTTTTTTTTTGCGGTACTGGGGATTGAACTCAGGGGCGTTCTACCTCCGAGCTACAGCCCTATTTTTTATTCTTTATTTTGAAACCGAGTCTCACTAAGTTGCAGAGTGCCTCACTAGGTAGCTGAGGCTGGCCGCGAACCCGGATCCTCCGGTCTCAGCCTCCCGAATGCTGGGATTACAAGCGTGCGCCACCACGCCCGGCTAATTGCCCTTCTTAATGGAATGGGGAAAAAGACAAGAATCAAGAGGGCTCCTAGGGTTTTTATTTGGATCACTGGCAGTAGTAAGAAGACGTTTTGAGATAAGCAGGATCTAGAGAAACCCATGTTTAAGGAAAATAATCAAGATATGTTAGAGTTCAGATATTCAATAGATAATAAAACTGAGATATTAACTGGAAAATAGAATATACAAATATAGAGCTCAGATGAAAATAGATATTTGAAAACTCCCTGGTAGTTAAGATGACAAACCATATGAGATCACTTGACAAGGAAACAGAACTGGAACCAAGAAAATCATTTATATACTGATAACTGAGGATTTGTCCCCAATTTCCACAATAAGTACTATTTGGACTCATTAATTACATTATTTATTTTAGTCATTTTAACTCCAGAACATGATGTCTCGTTCCAGATTATAAACATGGTATTGAGAACCACATTGCTGTATAATACAAGTACCACCTGAGCACTAGCATAATCACCACAGACATAAATCAAATATCTTTCTCTGGGTCACTGAGCATGTTAGAATTGAATCATCATGCTGAAGGGAGCCAAATATATAAGAGGATATTTTCTAAAGCACATCTAGATTGCCAATAATGCACATTTTCGGCACTCTATGGATTCTGATGGTCAAAGTAATGAATGACATTTTGTCATTTATTATTGTATAAGTTAATGTGGGTCAGCACTTCACTTCATAGTCTCCTCTCCTTAGCAGATTTGCTACTGTATCTATGGGAGTTAAATAACATCTGACTTCATAATGGCAAATAGAAATCAAGGGGACTTAGAGAATGCAGCTAGTCACCCCCTGATCATTCCTGGACAAAAAGAAAAAGATTCAAGTTTACCTAAAAGTCCTTTATTTCTTTTAATCCAGATGCCAATGCAATAGTCCAAGTCATTCTCTCTTTTTTGGAACTTTATTGGTTCAATTTGATTATACATCATAGTGAAATTCAAAGTGATACATTCATATATGCACACAACACCTTTTGGTGGGAGGAAGTAATAAAACCAAGTAATATTATGCCCATATATGAAGGTATCACTAACAACTTTACTAGCACATATGAGGATGGAGGAAAGGTTTAGCGGGATGGGGTTAGGAGGGAAACAAGTAGTTCCTAAACTTGTTATTAAGATATAATTGAAGAGTTTTCTAAAAAGGTACAATCTAGGGATCCATCCCATACTTACTTATATCTGCTTGATTCCTAGTATGCTCCCCAAATAAATGTTACCAAATACTGCCAAGTGATTCTTATAATAACTAAGGTTTTCAAAACATTAGAATAAGTTAATGATAATGTATCTTTCTAAAATATTTCCCCTCTATCTCTTTTTGTGGAAATCTAGCTCATATTTCAAGGTACAGTTCACACTCAACCACCAATGTGATGCCTTGGTGGGATATCTCCCACTGTGACAAAAAAGGGAGATTTTAGTTCCAGGGTCCAGATCACTGAGATATGATATTTAGGATGGAGGTGAAGGATGAGCTCTGAGTTTTGCATTAATATTTTACACTAGACTTTGTGCTCTCGGATAACTTTAAGAGCTATAGGATGGATAAATAAAAGTCAAAGTAAGCCTCTGATTATACAAAGGTTTGGATCCCAACCATTTAGAAACCTTATTTTGAGAATAATGGAAGTTATTTCATAATTTTGTATTAAATTTTATATCAATCTCTCTAACATGTACAGGGAAAGGGGAAGAGGGTGAAATCTGCAGAGAAACATAACAAGTTCTGTGTGTCTGTATGTTTGTATCACTTTGAATCTCGATATGATGTCTAATTACAATGAAAAAATAAAAGTATATTTAAAAAATTAAACACTAGATATTAAATAGACTGCTTACACAAATATAATAAACGGAGAAAGAGTTGCAACAAGTGCTGAAGGGGAGGTACCTATGGCTCAGTAAGAGTAGAAAAAAAAGAGGTTGAGAAGAAGAGGAAGTAAGGACTGCCTTAATATATCCTTGGCCAGCACTTTTCAATGTGTAGTTCCTGGACCATTTGCATGGAGGCCAGTAAACTTTTGAATAGCCCAGATCCACTAAGTTACATCATTCGGGAATTAACCCTAAGTATTTATAGTGTAACTCTCCAAGTGCTTGTGGTGATTGGCTATGTTTGGTAAAGAGTGGGCTAGATTTTCTAGATATCTTCTCTTCTCTAGTTCTAATTCTCTAGGATCCTGGCAGCAATTGTTGCATCATCTATATTCCAGGTTCCAAAGTGATGTGTTGCAAGATTTTGTGAGAGTAGAGGCAGTGTTTATACAGTAGTCTTCAATTTACTAATATCTCTTACTATTAATACTTGGTTATTGCCCAGCTCAAAACACATATAATAGAAGAGAGAATAGCTCCAGAATAAGTGATCACAAGCAGAAGAGTCCTGTGAATAAATGAAGCAGTGCACAATAGTTGGTTTAATTGCAGCTCCAATAACCAGAAAGACCCAACCAAATCCACTCTCTCAGGCTTCATTGAGTTCAGGCTGTACCTTGTTATTTTGTTCATTCTTACTTTGTTTTATTGGCATGGACAATATGAAAATGTTTGACATTAGAATAGGAATGAAAAATATGTGCTAAATCTAGGATTGTCAGATATAAAACAGTAATCCTAATTAAATTTGAATTTCAGATAAACAAATAATTTGAGTATAATAATACTGATTTGGGACATATTCATATTTAAAAATCTTGTTTATTTTGTAATCCTGGCAAACCTAGTTGTCTGAGCAAGTGAGAGAATAAAGAAATGTCTCTAATTTGTCCATTAATTTCACCTTCAGCAAAAAGGTATAATATAGTTTTTATTTTATTTTATTTATTTTGTAGTACTGTATATTGAACCTACGATCATTCTACCTTGGAGCTATACCCCCCAGCCCTATTTTATTTATTTATTTATTTATTTATTTATTTATTTATTTATTTATTTATTTATTTTGTTTTGAAACAGGGTCTCGCTAAGTTGCTGATAGCCTCACTAAGTGGCTGAGGCTGACTTCGAACATGCAATCCTCCTAAATAGTGGGATTACAGGCATGCACCACCACACCTAGCTGGTAATATGTTTTAATAAAAAGACTTAGAAAAGGAAGAGATGATGAGTTACTAACTTAATAAGTGACCTTGGAATTGCCATTTCCTTGCCTGGACTCAGAGTTTTCCCATTGTGAAATGAGTGAATTAAACTAGATGATTTCTCTGTACCCTTCCTACTTACTGTAAGAATCTGGTGTCTGATCACCTTTGGAAAGGATCCCATCTCCTGTGATCCCTGGACTTGTTTGAAAGTCTTTGTATTTGATAATGACTCTCCAAATGGGGATATAGCATATAAGACTGTCTCTACAATGTATTTGGCTATATTTGTCATTTTGCCAATATACTGCATAGTAATAGATATGATACAACTCTTTATAGCACCAATTCTCTCAGAAACTATATTGGTTCATCAAGACCTCAGGGTACACAGTGACATGACAGAGCTCCAAATAATGGATTTTTCTCTCCTTCATCTGTTAGTTTCTACTTTTGCAGCCTCTACTCCCTGAAAACATTTGCCTTGAGCTAAATTGTTAGATGTTGCATTTTCTCTCTCTTCTGTTCCAGAACATGTTTTAACCTAATCCTAATATTATCATCCCCAAATGAAAATTACCTATTTGTCCCTATTCTAGTAGGAAGCTAAATTAATGAGGAAAGAGGGGTATCACTTTGCCAGCATTTATTTTTACACCATCCCTCCAGAGAATGATATTAGTGTTATCATCCGTGTTCCCAGATTCGTTTGCATTTCTTTTGCCCAAAACAATTTCATTATCTAATAAACCACATTATTTTCAATTTCAGTATGTGCTAATTGATTTCTCCCTATATATACCTTCAGCAGCTGAGAAAGCTTTTCTCCAGATAAGGTAGATTTCATTTTCAAGTCTTCATTATATTCAGAACTCCATTCAGTTGGAAAGTTCTTCCATTACAGCTGAAGATCACTGTTCTCTAACTCCTTTCTACTAATTAATCACTATCTCTATACATATAGTATAACTGCTAGCAAGAAGAAAAATAGTAAAATACAGAGATTCCCCCACATCAAAAACTATTCCAGATAGCATAAACACTACCCTCAGTATGATTTTTGCCATATAAATAACAGAAATTGGCTTGTCATTTCAAGCTTAAATAAATTTTAACTGCATTTAAAAAGACAGGGATATATTTTCAAATTGAAGCCTTCTGATAGGAAGCTAAGTCTAACTTCTGCTCAGAATGGCATAATTGTGAGTATTTTTGTTAATTCGTATCTTATCTATATTTATCATGAATTATAATATTTCATTTCAATGAAAAGTTCTTTATATCTTAGAGGAAAGTTATGTTCAATAATAGGCTTAAATTTGATAAGACATGAATTGTGTATTTTGCATTTCCTAAAAGGAACTCACTATGTTTCATTCACATTCACTAATATACCATGGTCTTAAGTTCTCAGAAAGGCCCAGGTCTTAACTCACACCAATAATTAAGAGTCACAACAAAATAAGAATGTCATTTATATATTTTCTATTAGCTATTATTTATAACATTAACATATGATCTTCAAGTTAACATTGACCTCAAGTGGAAAAAAATCTCAATTATAATGGAAAGACTTTGCATGTATAAATGGATTTATGATATTTCTGAATTCTCAAATTGATTTGTCTACAAAAGGTACTTTGATAGAGTGGGGGTAGAAATATAAAAAGGAGAATTATGTGTTTTACCTCTTAAACAGGGGCTTCCAAATTATATTCTTAAAATGGATCACTGATGTGCCCTAGAAATTTAACTCCTCTGTGGCCAGGTGTGATCTGGGACATACTTTTCATCACTTCCATGTATCACACTTCTATTATCTTGTTCTGTGGATGCTGTGATATGAAAAAGTTTGGGAAAACTTTTTCTATATCCTAGGAGTCAGATCACAATTTATGCTCCAATACTATGATAATAGTTTTATTTGTGAGTCACTGTTAATTGTGGGGTTTTTCATGCCCCTCAAATGGGTTGGGTTGGATGAAAGCTTTAGAAAGCCTTAACAGGAACTATGCATGTAGGAAGTCTAAATAAGTAAAGAAGAAGAAGTCTAAATAAGTAAATAGTGTACAATAAAATACTATAAACATATATTCATTTCTGCCTTATGATTCTTCTAACCTCACTATCCTAGTTCTGTAAATATACCAGAATTCCAAAGAATCCTAGTTGCTGAATAGATTAGTTTAAAAATTGAGGACCTAATGCCCTACAAAGGGGTATTTTTGGCCTCAGTAATTTTACTAAGACAGATGTTCGGCACATGCCACTTAGGATACAGAAGATAAAGTCCTAATGGAAGGATTTGTCTGAAAAGTAAGATTGAAATTTATTTGTTTCCCTCTTCCTCTTTCTCCACTTGTTCATTTCCTTCACTCAACTCTGTCCTGAAATCCAATCCATCATCTGTTTTTCTTTCCCTTAGCCTCCATAGAAGGTATCGATAAGGTGAAAACTACATTGTCTGCTTACTATTATCAAGTAAAAGTCCTTCATCTGACTTGCAACTGGGAAGGAAAACAGGCTTCACTAATGAATGTATTTTTAAATATTTCAATAAAATATTAATGAAATTCAATTATTGTTTCTTTTGCATAGAATGTTCTTTCCCCCAGGTACTCATATGTTTCATTCTGCCACTCTCTTTAGGTCTCAGGTCAACAGAGAAGCCTTCTCTGACCACATTAAACTAGCAGCACCTTCTGTTTATCCCATACATCACTCTTATCCTTATTCTGGTGCATTTTCCTTCACAGAGATTATCACAATCTGAAATATTAAATGGCTATTTGTGTATTGTCTTTCTACTTGGACCAGATTGCAGCTAACGTGGGGTGGGCACATTGTCTCAATTATTTTTTTTACTTGACAAATGAGTGTATATTTATCATGTACATGTTTTGAAATATGACACATTGTAGAATGGGTAAATTGAGCTAATTAACTTACGTGTTACAACACATACTTATTTCTTTGTTGGAAGAATACAAAATCTACTTTTGAAAATTTAAAATATCAGAGATTATTTGAAAACTTATACTCCAATAAACTGAAAAACATAGAAGAAATAGATTTCTACACACACACAACCTGCCTAAATTGAACAAAGAGGATATAGAAAACCTAAACTGATCAATAGCAAGCAAAGATAGAAACAGTAAATAAAAAGCCTTTCATCAAAGAAAAGTTCAGGTCCAGAAGGATTCTCAGCTGAATTCTACAAAACCATTATATAAGAACTAAACCAAATACTTCACAAGTTATTCTATGAAATTGAGAGAGATGGAATCAGTTCAAAATCCCATGAGGCCAGTATCACCTTAATACCAAAACCGAATAAAGATACTTCAAAAAAAGAAAATTATAGACCAAAATCTTTGATGAACATAGATGCAAAATTCTAAACAAAATACTAGCAAACAATTTAAAAATAATGCATTGTTATTAACTATAGTCACCATTTTGTGAAATAGAGCCCTTTATTCCTTCTAATTAAAAATTTGAATCTTTGACCAACATCTTCTCAGCTCCTGTTAAACATCTTTCTAGTTTGCTCCTATGAGTTCAATGTTTTTAGATTTCATGTGTAAATGAGATAATTGTGGTATTTGTCTTTCTGAGCCTGGCTTGTCTCACTTAACATAATTGTTCTCAAGGTTCATTCCTGCTGTTGCAAATAATTTTATTTTTTAAGGCTCTATAGTATTGCATTGTGTATATAAGCCACGTTTTCTTTATTTATTCATCTGTTAACGGACACAGGTTAATGACACATATTGGTCATTGTGAATAGTGCTGCAATAAACCTGAGAGTACAGATATCTGTTTGATATAATGATTTCATTTCCTGTAGGTATATACACAGTAGTGGGATTTCTGGGTTACATAGTAGTTCTACTTTTAATTTTTTGAGGAATCTCCAAACTGTTTTCCATAATGACAGTACTAATTCACATTTTTACTAACAGTGTGCAAAGGTTTCCTTTACATTTTCTCTAAAAGCTATTTTCAACTTTTTCATAAAAGCCATCCTAATATTTATGAGTTGATATCTCACTGTGGTTTTAATTACATTTATCTAATAATTAGTGATTTGGAGCATTTTTCATATTTCTGTTTTCATATATATCTTGGCTATTTTTATGTCTTCTTTTGAGGCATTATCTATTCCTTTGTGTCCTTTTCAGCTCTGCAGATTTCATTCTTACCAGTCTCACAAATTGTGTGAGGCAATAACTTGAAATAAATTTATTTCTCTCTAGTTAGATAATGATATAAATGTGGATTATATATATATGTATATATATGGATGGTTATTTACATAGAAACACACATACATATATATTATATATTACTTATGTTGGTTCTATTTCTCTGATGTCTTATTTCATCCTCCTCCCCCATTGTTTAGTATGGTATTTCCTCTATAAAATGTTTGTAATAAACATTTATGGGATGCTAATGTTTATTGAAGTATAAAAATATTTGCAATAATATGATTTTGTCATTTCTTTCAGGCTATTTAATTTTTTTCTATATGAAATTATTTGAAGCAAGAGCTACTACTCATTTTATTATGTAAAAATAACTGTGAAAATGAGAGATTTCAAGGTAGTTTTACTTCATTGATTCTTGTCCAAATCATGTGACAAACTATCAGATAATTATTCACAATAGCCAGTAAATGGAAATAATCTCAATGTCCACCAACTGATGAATGAATAAAGAACATGTAGTACATATACACAATGGAATACTATTCAGCCATAAAAATAATGAAATCCTGTCATTTATGACAACATGAATGTATCTGGAGATCATTATGTTAAGTGAAATAAGCCAGATACAGAAAGACAAATACCACATGATCTCACTAATACATGGAATCCAAAATAGTTGATCTTACAGAAACTGAGAGTAGAATGGTTATTACTAGAGTTTGGGCAGAGTAAGGGAGATGAATGACTGGGAAAAGGTTGATTAATGAGCATTGTTATAACTAGATAGGAGTAAAAGTTTCCCAGTACTTGGGGAGGCTGAGACAGGAGGATCACAAGTTTGAGGCCAGCCTTAGCAACTTAGTGAGACCCTTCACAACTTAGCAAGACCCTGTTGCCAAATAAAAAATAAAATAGGGCTGAGAGTGTAGCTCAGAGGTAGAAGGCCTCTGAGTTAAATCCTCAGACACACACACACACACACACACACACACACACACACACACACACACAATTGGAAGAAGAATTTTGAAAGTTTCCACCAGAAAGAAATGTAGTTAAATTGCTATTTGTTGAGCAAGTATTATGTCCTTCCAATTGTAAGAAATCATCAGAGATAATAAAGAAAAGAAAGTATTTACTTGGTTCTACTTCATTAAATAATGGAGATGTGACTTCTGTATTTCTATGTATGTGTGCACATTTTCTTTTCTGTAGGTGGATTAGAGAAGAATACTTGGATGGCCTATGGTTCAATATCATTTTTATTTTTAAAAAAAAACCCTAATCTTAACTTCCTCAATAAGATCCCCATGGCACAAGAAATTTAAATGAAGATTAATAAGTGGGATTACATTAAGGTAAGGAGCTTTTGTGCATCAAGAATCTTAATAGAGAGCCAACAGAATGGGAGCAGATCTTTGACAGCTACTCCTGCTATAAGGGATAATATCTACAATATACAAAGAACTTAAGAAACTTACTGCTAAAATTTAATAAAAAATGGGCAAGTAAACTAAATTTAGACACTTCATAAATGAAGAAATACAAATGGCCAAAAAACACAGGAAAAAAATGTTTAACATCATTAACCATCAGGGAAATGCAAATTAAAACTGCACTGAGATTCCATCTAACCCCAATTAGAATGACAGTCATCAAGAATTCAAAAAACAGGTCGGGTGTTGTGATGCATTCTTGTAATCCCAGTACTTGGGAAGCTGAGACAGGAAGATCGCAGGTTCAAAGCCAGCCTCAGCAACTCAATGAGGCTATGAGCAATTTAGTGAGACCCTGTTTCCAAATAAAAATTAAATAGGTCTGGGGGTGTATCTCAGAGGTAGACTGCCCCTGGGTTCCATCTCTAGTATCACAGAAGAAAAAGTTCAAACAACAATAAATGTTGGAAAGGATGTGAGGAAATAGGAACCCTTCTACACTGTTGGTGGGATTGCAAATTAGTGCAGCTGCTATGGAGATCAGTATGGAGATTCTTCAGAAAACTGGGAATGGATCCACTGTAAAATCTAGCTATACCACTCCTGGGTATCTTCCCAAAGAAATTGAAATCAGAATATGATAGTGATACATGCATATCCATTTTTATAGCAGCTCAATTCATAGTTGACAAATTATGGGACCAATCTAGATGTCCATCAAGAGATGAATGGATTACAAAATTATGGGGTAATGCACATAAAGGAATTCTTCTCAACAATAAAGAAGACTACAATTATGTCATTTGCAGTAAATGGATGGACCTGGAGAACGTTAGGTTAAGTAATATTAGCCAGTAACAGAAAGTGAAAGGTCATATGTATTCTCTTATATGTGGAAGCTAGGGAGTAACTGGAATAAGAGAGGGATGTTAGATAATGGAGGAGGAATCCCAGTGGATGGAGGAAGGTGGAGAGCGGGAGAGGGAGAATTAATGAAAGAAACAGTTCCATTGATACTATGTATATATGTGAGAATACCAATGCTAATCTCATTATCATGTATAGGGAATGGGAAGGAGTGGGAAGGGAGCTGGGGTGGAGGGCTCACCAAGTGTGATGTGAATGTATGTCACTATCACTCTGACCTACACTGTGATGTAAGACTACAATGCACCAATAAAAGTATATAAAAACATATATTTTGACTTAACATCAACCTTTTACACAGTGACATCATTAATGGTACCTATTGCAGAAAATAAATGTTTTCCTATGAAAGTAAAAGTTTGGATTCATTTTAGATAAATTATGACATAGCTATAAGATAGAACAGTGTTTATCATACCATTGAATACTTAATATTATACTTATTATATTAAGTGCCATTAAAAAGCAATGATAGGACATTCCCTATTACACTAAGTGAGCTATGGTAATAGCAATGTCTGCTCTCTATTGGCAAAGGAGTATTGAACTACTTTCTTACCAGAATATATGAGAGGAAATACTTGATAATACAATACAGTGATCCAATGAAGATGAGATAAATTCAGATCAGGAGCATCCTTTACTCTGAACTTGGACAAGAAGGAAACTAAAATTATGCTAAGAGTTTAATTATGCTACCTGACTGCATTTATCTTGAATGATGATAACCCAAACTTGAGGGCATCTCTGACAATAACTATTGTCACTCACTGGGTTATTTTAGGTTAATGTTCCATAAACTTGTTGAACATCAAACTGACACATGCTTTTGTAATACACAGACTCCTGGACCTACTTGCAATGACCTGAGTCAGAATATTTTAGAGAATGACATAGGTATATGTATTTTCAACGAATTTCCCCTGGTGATTCTTATGCTCAGCCTAATTTGGGAAACAGTTTTGGGAGATCAACATACACAGTGTGATAGGCCCAGAGGATAGCTATGGCCAATGCATGAGTTATAATAGTCTATGGTGGTTTGTGAGTAATAGATTATCCTCCAATTTTATGTCTCAAATTTCACCATTTAAATTTAATATTACCTGCTCTCTGTGCCTCCTCCTCCTCCTCCTCTTTCTCCTCCTCCTCCTCCTCCCTCTCCTTTTTGAGTACGTTAAAAACCCTTGAATTATTTATATTCTAAGATGTTACAATTTTTTTCAAACCACATGAAGAACTGGACACAATGAAAACACTACACATGTGTGAGTGGAGACAAATAGTGTGGATGCAGGTACATACAGTGTGTTTGTGGGACACCAGAGTCAGTGTGCCTACTCTCAAAATTCTAAGTCAGCTCCAAAACAGATACAATTCTGAAAGTAACATTCAGTTTAGCAACAAGTTAATCTTCTTACAGAAATACTGGCCTCTTTTATCTTTCCCTTTGTAAGCATCTCAAATTGGAAAAAATATATGGAAAAATCAGAAAAATATTAGACATATTAGACTTTTGATGTCATAATAATTTAGTAAACACATACATACACATATATATAAATACACACATACTCACCCAACATACACATACACACATATGTACATATATAATCCAAATTTAAGTGACTTTCTTTATAAGAATAAAAAATGGTTTCCAATGTTCTTAGTCTTAGTCACACAGGAAAGTTCTTTTATAAAACAAAGTCTTTCTATTGTTATGAGATGTTTACTCATGTGTTTAGTTTATGATGATCAATGAGTAGTTGAGGTAACTACTACTGGTGTTTGATGGATTTTTGCACACTACCTACCCAGGAGGGTACTCAGTATGCATTCCACTGCTGGCTTTCTTTCTTCACTATCTTAATTGGTAACCCAGTATTATGATTAAGAAAATGAGCTTTGGTATAAGATTATACCAGCATTAGAGTAATATCTTTATTACTTACAAGTAAAACCATATCTCCCTGAGTCTCATTTTCTGTATCTGTAAATTGGAGCTATTGATATTGGAAATAACTTCTGGGTTTATTGTAAGGATGAAACAAGGTTTTACCTGTAAAGTGATTATTTTTGTTATAATTATTGAGGCAAGCCTTCTAGGACTTCCATCTCTAAAAAAAAAGGTTGTTGGTCTTACATAAAGTCCATTATTCTCATCTCCAAATGAATGAGATAAAGTCTGATTCTATCATGGGAGTGGAGAAGAAGGTACTAAACTGGTCCTGGAAATGGTTCGGTGTCTGTCTTTGGGAGAGAAACACTTGGGAGACTTTTTTGGTTAGTGACTCTTTATCAAAAAAGTTGGCATGAGGTCTCTATATTTTAGCCCTGAATATTGCCTAATATTAAGAGGAAAAGAGAGATATAAAATGAAAACAAACACATCAATATTATATGACTGAAGAGAACACAGATATGTTTCAATAAAGTGATATCTTAGCATCTGAGATAGAAGCTCTGGAAGAATGAAGATAAACCAGAGTCAAACTCTGATATTACAAATATCTAAATAAATTAACAAATCAAAATTATTTTCTTTGCAATGTCATTATAGTTGAGTTGAGTTCTATTCTAACAAGGTAGGAATATTACCAGTTATGTGGTAGGGATTTTTTGGCATGGTCCATTTTCATAGAAGTCATTTTTAGCCCATTCTAAATTATATGTGTTAAAAGGATGCATGAATTCATTAAATTATTTTTAACTTAGTTCATTATTACACTCAGCTTGACATCTCAGACAGTTGCTAATTTTTAACCAATTTAACAAAATGTCCTTTGTTAAGAACTAAGTAGCAATGTTTCTACCTTATTATTGCAGAAGTAAAAGAAAGTCTTTCAAAAGAAGAGATGTTTTTAAATTATATTGCATATAGAATCATAGAGAATCAAAAAGACATTAGAAATGATTTAGTTCAACCCTTCATAAGACAGATAAGAAAACTGAATCATTTCCTGATGCCCATACTCAGATGATAAATATAGTCAATAAGCAATGAACCTATCACATATTGATATAACACACTAACTAAAATATTCAAGATGTTGTGCAACAAGGTGAAAAATAAGAAACTGACTGAGACATGCTCTAGGCCTTTAAAAGGCTTATGATATAGCTCAAGGATTAGACATATGCTTATGTAGCAATGGTATGAGGTGGCTCATTATAAGTAGTGCTGAAAGTTACAGAAATAAGTTATATTGAGGGAAGCTTCTTGGGAAGTGTGGCATCATACTCTGACTTTTGCTCCTGCTATGATTGTATATCAGTTCATTTATTAATACTGTTTATGCATCAAGAAAAAATTTATGGTTCAAACTATTCACAGAAACCAAGGAAGTATTTTCTTAAAATACAGCCTTCATGCATATATTGTTATACTTATAAATGCGGATGTTTATTCATTCAACCAATAATTTTTAGATGCTACCTATGAGTGGGGAACTGTGGATAAAATAATGAAGAAGTGGGTTGAAAATATGGCAGAATAGAACCCTCCAGTGCTCATTCTCCTGCAGAAACATAATTCAAATGACGATCCATGAAACAAAATAATTTCTCAAGAGCTAAGAAAATCAAGTGAGATATGACAGAATCTGGGAATAGCACAGAAATAAGAAAATCTATTGATAAGGGTAGAGAAAATAGTTTTACACTATCCAAATCACCCTAGCTCCAACCCCAGGCCAAACATTATGGAAAAAGATACCTTTCATGTAGAGGAAGAAGAGAAAAGTGAGCACTGGACTGTTTCAGATACAAAAAACAAGCCTGCCAGTAAAGCCAGCACTGGATAGGTTCTCAAGGCCCCAGGCTGCAGACCTGTGAGATAGACTTGGTCTCCAGACTGTCCCACCCAAAATTTGGATAACCTCAGAGGCCCCAGGCTCCAAACTGTCACTAGTACTGGACTGGCCTTAGGCCCCAAACCACCCCCAAACTGAGGCTGACACCCATGGCCAAAAGACAAGCTGGGATGCTCAGACTTAAAAGTCAGGCAGGTACTCTCAGATCCGACCTTCACACTGTCCTTTGCAGATACAGACTCCAGGCTGATACCTGAGACTAAGCCTCCAACCTGTCATGGAACCAGGCAGTATTCTGCAGCCCCAAGCTCCAAGTCTGTGTGACAGACTGTGTCTCCAGTCCTGCTCCATCATCAGGTTCAACCCAGCATCCTCAGGCATCTAAATAGCCCCAGTACCAAGCCAGCACCAACAGAAACAAACTAGATAAACCTCAGGGGCAGACCAGCCTCATTAGACCTGAGCTTCAAATCATTCTTTTTTTTTATTTTTATTTTTATTCATACATTGTAAGCATACATATTTGTTAGGTGCAAATTGATAACGATACATGTGCTCACAATTCTCATTTGACCCCTTCCCCCAATTCCCACCCTGCTCCCTCGCCCTCCCTCCCTCTCAAGTTCAGTTTAGTGAGTGACCTTGATATACATTAGTGTCCCCCCCGGCCCCCGTCCAACCCCCTCGGCTAAATCAACTTCTTTGCTTTCGAGGGTCTCTCCTTTTTCATCTAGAGACCCTCTTATGTCCCATCTTCTCCCTAGCATCCACATATTAGGGAGAACATATGCTTCTTTACTCTTTGTGCCTGGCTGATCTCACTTAACATAATGTTTTCCAGTTCCTTCCATTTCCCTGCAAATAACAGGCTGAGTAAAATTCCATTGTGTACATATCCCATACTTTTGTAATCCATTCATCTGTCGATGGAAATCTTGGCTGGTTCCATAGTTCGGCTATTGTGAATTGTGCAGCTATAAACATAGATGCACATACATCGGTCTGATAGTTTGGTTTCCATTCTTTTGGGTAGATACCCAGAAGTGGTATTGCTGGATCATATGGTAGGTTCATTCCCATTCGTCTGAGGATCCTCCATACTGTTTTCCAGAGAGGTTTCACTAGTTTGCAATCCCACCAACAGTGTATTAGAGTTCCCACTTCTCCACATCCTCGCCAGCAGTTGTTGTTGTTCGTGTTTTTTATGATTGCCATTCTGACTGGAGTTAGGTGAAATCTCAAGGTAGTTTTGATTTGCATCTCTCTGATTGCTAATGATGTGGAACATTTCCTCATACATTTATTGGCCATTTGCATTTCTTCTTTTGTGAAGTGTCTATTTACATCCTTTGCCCATTTTTTGATTGGATTGTTTGCTTTCTTAGCTGTGATTTTCTTGAGTTCTTTGTATATCCTAGATATTAGACCTCTATCTGTAGAGTAACTGGCAAAAATCTTCTCCCACTCTGTGGGCTCTGTGTTTAGGTTCTTGATAGTTTCCTTTGCTGTGCAGAAGCTCTTCAGTTTAATGCAATCTCATGCATTGATCTTCCTTTAAGCTGCTTGTGCTTTTGGGGTCTTGTTGAGAAAGGTTTTACCTGTGCCTATGTGTTCAAGTGTTGGTCCTATGCCCTCTTCAAGTATCTGCAAGGTCTCTGGCCTGACTTCCAGGTCTTTGATCCACCTTGAGTTGACTCTTGTGCAGAGTGAGAAAGTGGGGTTTATTTCTAGTTTCCTGCAGTTTTGCCAACCAGTTTTGCCAACACCATTTGTTGAAGAGGCTATCCTTTTTCCAGTGTATATTTTTGGCTCCTTTGTCAAAAATCAGTTGACTGTAAGTCTGTGGGTCTGTTTCTGAGTCTTCTATTCTGCTCCATTGGTCTGTGTGTCTGTTTTTGTGCCAATACCATGCTGTTTTTATTACTGTGGCTTTGTAGTAGAGTTTGAAGTCAGGTATTGTGATACCTCCTGCATGGTTCTTGTTGCTAAGAACTACTTTGGCTATCCTGGGCTTTTTGTTTTTCTAGATGAATTTAAGGGCTGATTTTTCTATTTCTGTGAGGAGCGCCCTTGGTAATTTCATGGGTATTGCATTGAATCTGTAGATCAGTTAGGCTATTATGTAAGGTCTCAGGCTCTAGCAGACCCAAGTTCCATGTCCGGTCCAGCAGACTCAGGGTTCCAGCCTATTCCAGTAGAACCCAGGGGGCAGACTGATTCCAATGACTGAAGCTTCAAAACTGTCCCCTTTGTATCCAGGTTTCAGGGCAGCCCTGAAGTCCCAGTACCTCAGCCAGACCTCAAAGACCTAGCTTCTAAGTCAGCATCTGCATACTAGCCACCACACCAGCCCTAGGGGATCCACGTTCCAGGCCAATACCCATAATCCTAAACTCTAGACTATCCCTTAAAAGATGCAGATTTTATGCTGGCCCCAGAACATAGCCAGCCCCAGCTGCAAGGCTAGTCCTCATTGAACCAGTATGTAGAGGACCCATGGTCAAGGTCTGTGCCAGAAGACTCAGGGACCAGGCCTACTCGAATGGACCCCTGTGGACAACAACTCCTGTAGACCTAAGCTCCAGGACAGTTCCCATGGACCCAAGACCCAAACCCACTACATAGATTCAGGCTATAGGCCCACTCACAAGGTAGAGAAGCCCAAGTAGATTAAAGTTCAAGGCCCGTCTCCAGGGTTTACAGGTGCCAGCTATACCCACATATGAAGCTAATGCCTATAGATTAAGGCTCCAGGACTCTTCCATTGGACCAAGGCACCAAACTCAGTCCAACATTTGGCCTAATCTCCTGCAGAGTCAAATTCAAGGCCCACTCATCACCAGTCCAGCCACTGTGGTCCTGGTCTCCAGACTAGCTCTTCATATAGTCTCGAGACATGTACAGACAACGAATATAATAATAGATAAATGTAATTGCATCAAGAAAAAAAGTCTTCTACAAAAAACAATCAACAAAGTGAAGAAACAATTTACTAAATGGAAGAAAATCTTTACAAAAGAAACATCTAAAAAGAAGTTAACATTTAAAATATATAAAGAATTCAAACACATTTATAGAAACAAAACAAATAAATTTATTTAAAATGGTCAAAGAACCCAGACAGACCTTTAAAAAAGACATATGAAAAGCCAACAGATATATGAGTGTATCATCCATAAAGAAAAGGTGGACAGTAAAACACCCTGTCCCTGAATGACTTTCACTATTCCCAAGTATCTAGCAAAGTCAAGGCAACAATGAGAGAGTATGAGCTGAAATGTCAAGATATATATTGTCTTGAAAGATACTGGTTTTCTTTCACGTATGGTGAGAATTAGAGCAAGTTAGTATTATCTGCAGAAAGCTTCTTTCTTGTATGCATGCCAGGTTCCTTGGGGTGCCAGGCATACAATGGGACAAAGGAGGATAAGCTAGTGATGCTACTATTTCTGTAAACTAACCTATAAACCTCCCCCCTCTCTACAGTAACTGATGCAGATCAGAGCACCACAGAGAGGAATAGGCAGTGCTACTGGAGGCACTGCATGGAGCATAAGTCCACTGGACTTCCTGGCAAAGTATCTGTCTAGCCCATCACCACTAGACCTCCTTCATAAGCATTTCTCAATAAAGACTATATATCATATCTCCTCTCTGTGTGTCTTCCTTGGTCTCCTGGCAACCGATCCCACTGCCTTAGAGTAGCTAGGTGAGAACATTCTCAACATAACATTACTAGTAATCAGGAAATGAAATTGAAACCATGAGTTATCACCTCAAATATTTTAGAATGGATATTATGATCAAGATGAAAGTTAGGTGTTAGTGATAATGTGGAGAAAGGGAACCTTGCACATTGTTGGTGGGAATAGACAATTGTACAGCCATTACGGAAAACAGGGTAACATTCTGAAAAACAAAAAAAAAACTATCATACTCCATCAATCCGACTACTGGGTATATATGGAAAGGAAGTGAAATCGGTATGCCAAAGAGATATCTGCACTCCCATCTTCATTGCAGCAATATTCATAATAGCCAAAATATGAAATCGACCTAAGTGTTAAAGGATTAAGGAAAATATGCTACATTGTACCAAGTGGAACATCATTGAACTTTGCTTGTTTGTTTGTTTATTTATTTATCTTATTTAGTGGTACTGTAAATTGACCCCAGGGGCATTTTACCTCTGAGCTACACCCTCAGCCCGATTTTTATGTTTTATTTTGAAACAGAGTCTCACTAATTTGCCGAGGGCCTCACTAAGTACCTGAGGCTGGCCACGAACCTGTGATCTCCTGTCTCAGCCTCCCAAATACTGGGATTACAGGAGTGTACCACCACACCCATCATTCAACTTTAAAAAGAAAATTATCTCATTTTCAACAACAAAGATGAACCTGGAGGACTGTCTCCAGGGTTTACAGGTGCCAGCTATACCCACATATGAAGCTAATGCCTATAGATTAAGGCTCCAGGACTCTTCCATTGGACCTAGGCACCAAACTCAGTCCAACATTTGGCCTAATCTCCTGCAGAGTAAAATTCAAGGCCCACTCATTATGTCAAGTTAAATAAGCTAGGCACAGAAAGACAAACACCCCGTGATTATACTTTTATGGGGGATTTAGAAAAGTTGTACTCATAGAAGTAAACCAGTAAACTGGTGTTTATGAGGAGATGGGGAGAAGGTCAAAGGGTATAAATTTTCAATTAGCTGAGAGGAATAATGCAAGAGAATGGTTGTACAACATTATTAATAGTATATAATATCCTTTAAACTGTTAAGAGAAGATTTTCAATGTTATCACCACAAGAAAATAAGTATATGAGGTAATGTTTATGTTAATAAGTTCAATGTAGCCAATTTACAATATAAATATATTTCAAAACATGTTGTACAAGAGATGTATACAATTGTATTAGTTAATTATTAACTAAAATATGTAGATATATTAAAGACTATACTTAAATTTTAAATGCACATTTTAATGAAATTTAGGCTAGTAGATTCATTAAACAAAATTAAATTCCCAAAGCCTATATACCCATTATACCAATTGTGTTTTATGTACAAAGAAAAAAGGAGTAAATGAATAGAGACTAAAGCAAGGCTATCACTGGTGTTCTCTGGGTTGTAAGATTATGAGTGATGATTTTGCATACTTTACCACTCACGTTTTCATCAGAAAATAGTTACTAAATTTTTATGCAAGATAAAATCTTCTGACTTCATAGACAGGCTTACTATAGGCATTTATCTTCTCTACCTCCAAATACTCCATTAAAATGACAAAAATGAAAAATTATGTATAAACATGTCAAAAATAAAATCAGATCAAATTGAAAATTTGTAGTAGTATGAATACAAAAGAACACCCTACAAAACAGAAGACTTGAAACAAAGTAGTAAGAAACTCTGCTCATAGTACATACAGTGTAGCATATGTTACACAAAGGAGAAAGTGTTTTTGACCATTTTTGTGACTGGCTGTTTTTTTATTAACATCGTTTTTAGGGCAAGTAGAGCTATTTAAGCTTATTTGTCTATAGCTGATTGATTTAATCTCACCGAATTACACTGACAAGAATGTAAAACTTATGTTTTATGTTTCATTTGTAATTAGAGGTGACATTTCAAGGAAATCATGAAAACAAGTTTTGGTTACATGGTTATGGGCAGTTTGGCCTTGAAGTCTATCTAAATTGTTGGTTCCATTTTTATTTTTTGCAGAAAATATTTAACAAAATACAAGGGGATGGAAGGATATAATCACCAAATGAGTACTATCAATATGTTCCTGGAAGAAAGCCAAGGATTGGTACAGTTGTCCCTTAGTAACCATAAGGGATTGTTTCCAGGACTCCCACAGATAACAAAATCTGTAGATGTTCACATCCCTTATATAAAATGGCAAAGTATGTGCATATAACCTATACACATCCTCCCATATACTTTAGATAATCTCTAGATTACTTATAATAACTAACACACTGTAAATAATTGTTATACTGTATTGTTGAGGAAGTAATGACAAGGAAAAAAGATCACATTCAATGCAAATGCAATTTTTACCCACTGATACAAGAAGCCAACTGCAAATATTATACAGCATTGTTAAATACAGCTGGAAAAAATGTAGTCAACCTTAACTGCATATTGGAATCATCTGGTGAACTTTACCAACTACAGTGACCAGGCCTACCACTAGAGATTCAAATTTATTTGGTTCAGGATGAGAGATGGGCATCCATCTTTTTTAAAGGTACTTCAATGATTCTGTAAGTGTAGCTAAGTTTGAGAACTGCTGGTCAAGACACAGTGGTGCTTTTGAGTGTTAACGTGCATATGAAACACCTGGGAGTCTTGTTAAAAACAAAGATCCTGATTCAGAATCACAGGTCTTGGTTGAGGCCTGTGAATTTGCCATTGTAATAAGCGACCCTCTATCTTAGTGGTTTTCAAACTTTAATATGATATGCATCAGAATACCCTGGATGGCTTGATAAAACACAGATTGCTAAGCTTCACTCCAAAGTTTCTACTTCTAAAAGTCTGGAGATGTGGGGCCCTAAATTCAGATTTTTCCAGATGATGTTGATACTGTTGACCCTCTGATCACACTTTGAGAACCACTATTTTATAATATGTTCAGCTTAATACAAGCTATTATACAATCCAAAATGTCCACAAAGGCATTCATCTCCATAGATTAATTAATAATCTAGTGAAACACTTTTATCCCTACTTTTCTCTCTCACCTAAAATTTCAGATATCCAGGCTTTCCCCTCTCGATTCAAAGGGCTCTTCTTTTCCCACACAATTCAGAGGGCTCTTCCCTAAAGAAATTGCACCTCCCCAGAACCATGTGGTAAACATTAAAAGAAAAACTTGTAGAAGTTCTTGAAAACAGTACTAGTGGTAAAGATGGACTCCATTTAAACATAAATCCAAGACTAAACAAATACAAGAGTTATAAATTTAATTATGATATTATAAATCTTGAAAAACTAATTAAAAATTTGAGGTGGGCAGTTTGGAAAGAAGTGTTATTGTGTTAAATTCTTCATCATTCGTAACAGAGTTCAGTTTAGCAATAAAAGGTACAGTTAAGGAACTTAACTTCTTAGTTATATTAACTATCTTTTTAAATAAGGAAATGTTTTAGAAGTTTAATACTTTCTATGTTGAAGAAACATTTACATAAAACTCAACATTTATTTGTTCTAGTTTCACTTCAATTTCTTTTTCTTATCTTAAATTTGAGTTATGGGCTTTGAAGTTTACCTATTATATTTGCACCATTTAGCAAACAAATTATTATGAATGTTACCAAGATTCCTTGAATATATCAGACATACATTTGAAAACATGACAGATTAGAGATGACGGCCCCTGAGGGAGCCTGGGGAGGTAGGTTCAATAAATGACTTTTTGCTGCAGAAGGCAGAGCCCATGACTATGAACAATATGCTCTGGGAACTTTGGGCCAAGTCTTATGTTTCCTGATTTCTGCTTATCCAATGAAATATAGTTGTAGTTTCCTGATTTCTGCTTATCCAATGAAATATAGTTGTAGTTTCCTGATTTCTGCTTATCCAATGGATAGCAATAGGATAATTCCTCCCTCTACATTTTAGAAAATAAGTATACCCTCATCATTTCCACTTCTTACACTCATTTCAAAATTCCTAAAGTGCCCCACAACTGAGTCCATCTGGATTTTTATAATTTATTTAATGCAACTGCTACCAGAGCTTTTTAAATCTATATTTTTAAGTTTAAAACATTCATAAGGTATGTGCTTCACCATAATCATATAACTAAATCATTGTCCTTCTGTACTTTAGCTTAAGCCATAAGGTAAAGGAAAATATAGTAAGTCAGAGGACATATGATAGCTACCTTCAAGATGATTAGGAATACTAAGATGATACATAAAGCAATCCTCAATCCAGTGATATTTACAGTTACAGTTTAGAATTGGGCATGCAATTCTAAGGGTCTTTTTTCTTCTTTTCCTTCTCTTTCATTCTCCTTCTCCTTCTCCTTCTTCTGTTTTTCAGTGGTGCTGGGGAAAGAACTCAGGGGCTCATACATGCTAGGCAAGTACTCTGCGCTGAGTCACACTCTTAGCCCTTTTCCTCATTTTTATTTTGAGACCGGGTCTTGGCTAAGTTGCTTCTAACTTGAAATCTTCCCGCCTCAGCTTCCCAAATAGCTGGGATTACAGGTGTGCACCACTGACCTGGCTAAGAGTCTTTTTTTTTTAAATTGGTGCATTGTTTGTTTTTTTCCTGACCTCACTCTTTGTAAGACACCATCAGTAAATGGTGATGCCAGGTCATGCATATCTGGCTAAAACTGGGGTATTTTACAGGCATAGGAAAAAGTAACAAATATAAATGTTTCCTCTACAAGTAAATTTTGTGAAGCAAATACTATTTTAAACATATAACCTATTTTAAAATGTAGAGACAGATGTATAGAAATAAGCACTGGAGCAAAATTAGCTTTTTCTATTGTAATAATTCATGTTTGTATGTATACATCTTTGTTAGGTACAAATTGACAACAACATATGTGCACACATTTCTCATCTGACCCCTTTCCCAATTCCCACCCCGCTCCCTCACCCTCCTTCCCTCTCAAGTTCAGTTCAGTGAGTGACCTTGATATAATTCTGTAAGTACATCGTGTGCCTTACGATGTCTTCCCCCCACCCCCGTGCATCCCCTTCGGTTAAATCAACTTCTTTGTTTATCAAGGGTCTCTACTTTTTCAGCTGGAGTCCCTCTTGTGTCCCATTTTCTCCCTAGCTTCCACATATTAGGGAAAGCATACAGTTTTTTACTTTTTGTGACTGACTAATCTCACTTAACATAATGTTTTCCAGTTGCATCCATTTCCCGGCAAAGAACATGATTTTGTGTCGGGGGCCTAGCCCGGCCAGAAAGACCCCGCCTCTAGATGGCACCTGGCAGAGTGCCAGAAGTGGCTGCAGGTGGTATCATTCTAGGGCTGTGCCACGCCAGAGCGCATGCACCAGCACGCCCGGCTCGTGGCCGGCCAGGTGAGAGCTGTATGAGACGCCTCATGGCTTAGGCCCTGTATGGCTTTAAGAGCCTCCACCTCTCGCATGTGAGGGAGAGGCTGGCTGGGTTGTTGCTGGAGTGGGTTGCTGGAGAAGTTCTGGGAGGAAAGGTTGTTGGTTGCTAGTGGAAGATGGATTGCTGGAGAGAGGGGTTATTGGGAGTCTGTTGGAAAAGCACTATTTGGAGAGACGGCTTCTGTGCTGTGTTTGTTACTGCTTGGGTAGTGCTCTCGATCCCAGAGAGAGAGGTATAATAAAGAGAGGTTTGAATCAGCAACATTCAGGCAGCGTCTTTATTGGGGCCTCACAGTTGAGGGTTCAGCCTGGGGTTCCCGATAATTTTGTTCTTCTTTATGGCTGAGTAAAATTCCATTGTGTAGATATCCCATAGTTTTGTAATCCATTCATCTGTTGATGGACATCTTGGCTGCTTCCATAGTTTGGCTATTGTGAATTGTGCAGCTATAAACATAGATACACATGTGTTGGTCTGATAGTTTGGTTTCTGTTCTTTTGGGTAGATACCCAGAAGTGGTATTGCTGGATCATATGGTAGGTTCATTCCCATTCCTCTGAGGATCCTCCATATTGTTTTCCAAAGTGGTTGCAATAATTTGTAATCCCACCAACAATGTATTCCCACTTCTCCACACACTTGCCAGCATTTGTTGTTTGTGTTTTGATGATTGCCATTCTGATTGGAGTTAGGTGAAATATCAGGGTAGTTTTGATTTGCATCTCTCTGATTGTCAATGATGTGGAACATTTCCTCATACATTTATTGGCCATTTGTATTTCTTCTTTTGTGAAGTTCTATTTAGGTCCTTTGCCCATTTTTTGACTGGGTTATTTGCTTTCTTGGCTGTGATTTTCTTGAGTTCTGTGTATATCCTAGATATTAGACCTCTATCTGAAGAGTAACTGGCAAAAATCTTCTCCCACTCTGTAGGCTCTGTGTTTAGGTTCTTGATATTTTCCTTTGCTGCACAGAAGCTCTTCAGTTTAATGAAATCCCATGTATTGATCTTCCTTTGAGTTGCTTGTGCTTTTGAGGTCTTGTTGAGAAAGTTTTTACCTGTGCCTATGTGTTGAAGTGTTGGTCCTATGCCCTCTTCAACAATTCCACTTACAATAGCACCCCCAAAAATAAAATACTTAGGGATAAACCTAACCAATGAGGTAAAAGACCTCTATAAGGAAAACTACAAAAAGCTGAAAAAAGAAATCGACGAAGACCTTAGAAGATGGAAGGATCTACCATGCTCTTGGATAGGCAAAATAAATATGATCAAAATGGCCATTTTCCCAAAAGTAATCTACAAATTCAATGAAATACCCATGAAATTACCAAGGTCACTCCTCACAGACATAGAAAAATCAGTCCTTAAATTCATCTGGAACAACAAAAATCCCAGGATAGCCAAAGTAGTTCTTAGTAACAAGAACCATTCAGGAGGTATCTCAATACCTGACTTCAAACTTTACTACAAAGCCACAGTAATAAAAACAGCATGGTATTGTCACAAAAACAGACATGTAGACCAATGGAGCAGAATAGAAGATTCAGAAACAGACCCACGTGCTTACAGTCAATTGATTTTTGACAAAGGAGCCAAAAATATACACTGGAAAAAAGATAACCTCTTTAACAAATGGTGTTGGCAAAACTGGTTAACCATATGCAGGAAAATGGAAATAAACCCCACTTTCTCACCCTGCACAAGAGTCAACTCAAGGTGGATCAAAGACCTGGAAGTTAGGCCGGAGACCTTGCAGATACTTGAAGAGGGCATAGGACCAACACTTCAACACATATGCACAGGTAAAATTAGCTTTCTTATCCAACTTAAACTGTTAGCTCTGTTTTATCTAACCCCGCTGTCTTATTTAGCTTGGGCTGCCATAACAAATCACCAAAGACTAGATACTCTAAACAAATCACATTTATTTTTCACAGCTCTGGAGGCTGGGAAGTCCAAGATCAGGAAAAAGGGGAAGGAAACTGTCTCTAGTCTCTTCTCATAAGGGAATGGATCCCATCATGAGTGTGAACTCATCCAAACCTAATTACCTTCCAAACATTCCATCTCCAATTACCATCACATTGTGAGTAAAGACTTTCACATATGAATGGTGAGGAGGTGGGCACAATTCAGTTCATATCATTCACAGAGTTCCACTGCTCTCCAAAGAAGGGAAATCCTGTATCCTTCACTGAAACTGCTTCAGATGGTTAGGGATTCTGAGGGTAAACAAACATGTAGATCCCCAGTCTCTTGACCTAACTCTCCAGGTACAAGTGCTGTATTAACCCCAAGATAAGAATCTTTTGCTTTTAAATACTTACACTGCCTATTGCAGAGCAGCTCCTTCTCCTGCAACCTAAGAAAGAGACTGACTTTCTTTCTTTTCCCCCTTTAAAACACACCACACACACACACACACACACACACACACACATACACACAGTCATATTCATTCACACACACAAACAGCAAAAGGAAAGGAACATCATGAATTCAAATTCACACCATGATTGTATATTACAATCATATTTTTTTCTATTACAAGGTACTACAAGACTCACTTTTTCTGTACTTAAGGTCTAATATTACTTAAAATTATAATTTCCATCAAACACTTAGGGTTATTGATTTACTACTTGAGAAAGTCTTGCTATTTCTAACAGGTTTCATTTTCGTTTTTTGTTTGAATAGGGAATGGCATTTTCCCCTGTGCTTTATTTTAAGGATCTGTAAATAATGCAGAAAGGACTGCTGGTCTCAAAATCATCTTGCAACTATATTAAATAATTATAGCAACTGTTTATTTCAATGTGCTGTATCACAGTAAGATTCATAATAATTATGTGTAATCTTCATTATTAAATATTTAGACATCTATTAACTGTTAGTGCATAAAATAAAGAAATACACCATGTTTTGACCATAGTAACAACATGCTAATATGAAAAATCACTTTATCTTTCTCCTATATACTTAATTTTGTGGAACTATTGCATTTTATATTGTCCTACAAACTTATCTAACTTATTTATTTCACTTTCTTTAAGCATTCTTGGCTATTTCTTATGCCAACAAATTGAGATAAATTTACTTATTACCTGATTTTTGCTTCATGTTATTCATCTCGACTCCTAGATCTCTGGGAAATGACTAATTTTTTTGAAAAATGGTACATACTAGGGTTAAAGTTAAATAACAAGCAGAAGTGAGTAAAGTTGCTAGTGGTTTGATAAAATAAGAAAAATAAAAAGAACTGCTTGGGTTTTAGTAGTTCTCTTCCTTAGAAAGTAAAAGCCGGTGCTGAAGATGAAGCAGAGTGGTAGAGCTCATGCCTAGTATGCACAGAGTTTCAACTCTAGACAGTGCAAATATGTAAATGGATAAAAATAAAACTTTGCTACTTATTTGTTTATAGAAGGCCATCTCATCACTACTCCCACTACTTGTGATAGAACATATCCCAGGATAATTTTGAGGCTTAAGTGAGAATGTCAGGGAAGAGACTGCATGTCTGCCACATGCAGCATAGGGGTTTATTAAAATGAAGATGACTATCTTGTTCCACAAGCATGTTATTACTATAGTTGCCTATAATGAGCTCAGAGCTTACTTTTATTATGGAATTACAAGAATATATTTATTTGTTGAAATTTATTTTATCTCACCAGTGTCATTTATAAAATAATAATTTAAAAATAGCAGCTAGTTCCCATTTGCTCCAGCTGCACATGCTATTTTGTCAATCCTTGGGGTCTTTATATATGAAAAGACTACAGTGAGGAATTTCTGAGCAGAGACAAGATAGTTTAATGGGCACTTCCCAACAATGCCTTTCAAAACTCACCAGGGAGCTGAGCTTTGTGGTACACACCTATAATCCCAGTACTTAGGAGGCTGAGACAGCAGGATCACGGGTTCATGGTCCGCCTCAGCTCTTTGATGAGACACTCCACAACTTAGTAAGACTGTGTTTTAAAATAAAAAATAAAAAAGGGCTGGGGGTGTAGTTTGGAGGTAAAATACCCCTGGGTTCAATGCCCCGTACCACACACACCAAAACAAAATCAGGGGTCTCTTGATCAACTAAGGCATTATTCATTCATTCCTCAAAACCGTCAAGAGAGTCCAACCTTAAGTTCAAAACAGTTTTTGCATTATGTAAAACAAAATAGCCAAATGAGTGCATGATTTATCCCCATTCCTAATGGCACACAAAACTACACAATATATGTATATATATATACTATTTATTATATATATATAATAAATCTGTATATGAGTGAAAATTAATAATGTATATATTTATATATATATCAGAGTCATAGCTATATAATGAATCAGGATATGAGCAAAAATGAATGCTCTATATATTAGAATGATGGGGACCTAGATATCCTTTGAACTGTTCCAAAATTAGATGACATTGCACTGGTATAGTTCAAGCACCTGAAATAAAGAGACTTCCTTATTCATTCTATACATATGCTAATCATATTGGAATAGTGCTCAGTGAGCAAGTATGTTGAGCAAGTCTGGAAACAATCACAGTCTGCCTTACATCAGAGAACTCCCAGATGTTTGTCTGATGCGGGTTTCCCTGGCAGGTGTCACCAAAAGAAGTAGATTCCAGCCAGGTGGCTGTCAGCACTAAAAAGGCATGTCATACACATTTTCACGGTGGTAGAGAAATCAACCATTTATTCCAGATTTGAAACAAGGACCATATGGCATTTATTTGTTAAAGGATGCCACTAAGGTATATTTCAAGGATACCAAATGACTCCTTCAATGCTTTTTTTTTTTTTTTTATAATAGACAGTTGCTAATTCTATCACCTGAAAAATCTGAAGGTTAAAGTTTTCTTTCTGAGGTCCTTATTTATTGAATTCTCCACATATATCGAAGCTCAAAGCTTGTGGGTCTTACAAGTAGGCTTGTATGTAATTTGGGTCATATATAGAGGAGGAGTAAAGCAATTTTTGAGGCAAAGAAAACACAGATGAAAAGCCAAAGGAAGATTTCTTCTCTAACATTGGGGCTTTCATTTCATCTTCAGATCTCTTTTTATATTCCAAGTCTCCTGCTCAGTAAAACAACCTAATGATTATAGGAGCAAACTAGACCAGAGGTACATTTCAAAAAGATAGCAACCCTAACAAACCTCCTGGTATTTTTTTTATTACATGGACATAGACATACACACACACACACACACACACACACACACACACACACACACACACACAATGGACTACTCAAATTTTGTGCCCTAGCTGGACTTGGTGGTGCTCTCTTGTAATCCCAGTATTTGGGAGGCTGAAATAGAAGGATCACAGATTCCAGGACAGCCTCAGCAAGTAGTGAGACTCTCATCAACCTAGTGAGAACCTGTTTCCAAATAAGAAATAACATCAGGCTGAGGGTGTAGCTCAAAGATAGAATGCCTCTGGGTTCAATTCCCAGTACCGCACACACAAAAAAATTATGTGCCCTGCAAGAAATTGAAAGTATCCAACCCTAGAGACAAGATTAAGCTGAGGATTCTGCAGTAAGTCTAAGGTACTGTTTGTCAGCGAAGTCCTTAGACAACTTATATCAGAATATTCTGAGGTGCTTATTGAAAATGTAGATACCCAATCCTTGCTATCTATCTACTGATACCTATAATGCTGATATTCTGGATCAGTAAATCTGGGATGAGTTTCATGGACCTTAGGTGATTTCCAGGCTCATTTTTAGCATGAGAATAACTGCCCTGAATGTTGTTTCACTAAAATGAACTTGAGAGCCCAGTTTGGTCTTAAAATTCACCTCTTAATCTCCTCTATTTTACCAAAATAGTCTAAGAGATTTGTTATGAATTCATTCACTTAGGGTGTCCCAAGGACTCCAAAGCAGGTATGTAGTTCAGAAACAAGTCTTCCAGAACAGTTTCGCTGTGGGATTGAACCAAAGCTACTTAGAAAAAAATGTGAAACAACTGTAGAGACAGCGGGGATTGAAAAAGTTCTGCTTTTTAATTTATTGCCTTAGCAAATTATTACATCCTAATGCTTTTCAAGGGGCTTACCAATTTTTGGTTGGTAGAAAACATTCTTTTGAAACTGAAAATCTCAAGATATTTATTATTCTTTAAGCAATTCAGAGCACATATTCCAAGGGGCCAAAAATACTATATTTATTATATTTTTAAAATATTTTTTTCACATGTTTCTCTTTCAGTTTCCTTTACAACAGCCAGGCTTAATAAAGCACAAACCTGCTCAAAAACTTAATATAATTCCCCATTTCGTAAGAGTTGTCTGGACACATTCAGTCTCCTAGCCATGAGGTATGTCACAAAGTTTTATTTCTCCATCTGCCAGTATAAATCCTCCTCCTTCTTTTATTTGTCTCCCAATCTTTCCATGTGAAAAGGCAAATAATCATACAAAATATATTCTTTTCCTTAGATTTTAAACTCCTTAAGAACTGATAGCAATTCTTTGTTATCCTCTCAATATTAAGCATAGTATTTAAGTATTTGTTAAGTAAAACAAAAAAAAACTGAGTGACACTGGATTATGCCACCAACATTCTTTCTCACCTCCTGATCTGAGATGCCAGAGATCAGTTTGTAAATTTTCTATTGGCTAAGTGGAGTACAGTCCCGTTAATTGTCTCATACTCTACACTTCAACTGGAAGCAATCATTCCTAGAAGTTCAGGACCTTTTCCTCACACATGCAAAAACCAAACAATTCTGCAAGAAGGATTTATGTTGGGGAAACCATACAAATTCTATGTCTAATAGGATCCTCTTAAAAGTTCAAATTCCACTGTGTGATAAAATATTCCAGTCTTTACCTCAGTGGAAATTCTGTCATGTGAATACCACTTGAAGGAATTTTCCTTCTTAGATCAATGACAGAGTCGACCATACAAAGCTTTTAGTGGCTGCAGATGTGATTTATGACATTGTAATAATTCCTCCAAAGGCAGTAAAATCAACCATGTCAAGCAATGTTTTAGTGCTTGCATGAGTGAAAGCAACTGAAATGCAAAGTTTGAATAGTAGAACTGCATCTATTGCTTAAAGATAATTCTGTATTTGTTAGGAAAAATTGTATTAAATAAAAGATATTTTATGACAAAGTACATCATTGAACATTTATTGTTGTTATTATAAATCATGATCTAGAGAACTGGAGAAAATGAATATTCATAAAATTTTATTTGAACATATATCATTAAAAACTAGAATTTGTCTATAATAACACTTATTAGACTATCTCCAACATATACACACAGAGAGAATTTGATTATACTTAAAACTTAATTTAAATTAAATTAAAACAAGATTATATTAAAACTTCATTTTAAATATTTCAAATGAATTATAAATGAGGATAGCTCTACTACAAATCATATATTACAAATTCAGGGAAGAAATGGGGTTTTAAATGTGATATTTAGAATGATGAACTAAACATATATATGCTGATTTGTCTGTTACACCTCTAAATTTACCTTTTGAGCATTTTTACCCAAGAAAATGATTTCTTCCATGAAGTTTTAAGCAGATTAAAATAGCATTTAAGACAAACACAGGTATTTTCAAAACACAGTTTAACATTTGAAATTCATAAATGATCCAGGAAGACTCAGAAAAAATGGTATTTTAAACTTTTTAAAAAATTCATTATCTGCTCAATTAAATGTAATTTTCCTTAAAATGATAAATTAAATAATAGTGGTTACATTTGATAGTTTACATCAATAATCATCTAACTGCTGACATTTCCTGGTTTTACACAATTGTTCTGACACCACTCATTTAGTATCTTGTTACCTAAATTTAAGGAGAATAAGCTTAATGGGGAAAACATTTTTTGGACCAAGATTATATCCCTTGGATACTTCAGAAGCATAATAAGAATGGTTGCAATTAAAGATACAGCACTATTCAAGATACTTAATGGAATAAAATACAGTAAAATATCTGCCTCACCCAACTTCATGTTTTCTTTTGATGATAAGTTTCTAATGGCAGATTTGACTTATTGGATGAACTCAAGTACTTGCTGAGATACCTGTACTTCAATCTATAGAAATATTATTTTAGTACTAGTCTGAAAAGGCACTATAGAAATCTTTCTCTTCGTTGTAAAATAGAAAGAACATTTTAACTCAGTTTTGTTAAAATATAAAATAATTTTAAAAGCCACAGTCTTAGAGCTTAAATTCTAACATTCCCAATGTTAACTCTGAATATCTTTAAGTTTTACACCAATTTCTAAAATGCACCTTTTCTCTATTACAATGAGGGGCTCAAATTATGAGTGAATTTATTGTCTATGATTATAACTAATAAAACAACTGATAGACTAGGTTTTGTTTTACCACAGGGTTTAGGGAAGGAATATTTGCTGCTCACAGTAATATTATTTATAAAACTATACATAAAACATACTTAATGAATATTTATAAGGTACCTGTGACATCTACAGTGCCTCTGTATTCAAACATGATCTCTCAGGCCTTTTGTTCTCCCTCCCTTGACTCTACCAATGACCCTGTTTTAATAAAGCTGCTGAAGAGTAATAAGATATGGCTACTTGTATTACTGGTCTTTGATAGTTTCAAATCCTTTACAGTTGTATCCCTGGTAAACAGTGATAGGATGCATTGCTGAGAATAAGCAGAAAAAATAAAAACACACATTAAGAAATGGTAATCACCTGAAACATGACCAGGTTAGCAAGCTCTAGCCAAATAGTGACCAGGAAGCAAATTGAGTTTGCCTTTCTACTCTGATGCATATCACAAGGACAGCTACTGTTCATCAGGCAAAGATTGCCAAAATGGGTGATACCATCCCTCACTCTGAAGAGATTTCTGGAATAAAATATAGACACATAATATAACACAATTTTGTCAGTCAGTTTTTCTGTTTATTCCCTTAAAAATATAGATCTCTAAGAGGTGATAACTATTTTTTTTCTGGAAAAGGGGTGGTAAGCCAAACAAATCTGGGAACCTCTTAGAGGATTGCTTTTGTTGAAACTCAATTCACATTACATAAAAATAGTCATTCTAAAGTAATGTGCAATTTATTGGCACTTAGCACATTCTAAATGCTTTACAGCCATAACCTTCATTCAGAGCCAAAACGATTCACTCCCTCAATAGAAAACTCCAAAGCCACGCCATTAAGCCAGTTATACGTCATTATGTTCTGCTCCTAACCCCTCTCAGCTTCCAATCACCTTCTTTCTCTATGAATTCATGTATCCTGGACATTTCACATAAATGTAATTGTGCAATATGTCACCATTTGTATCTGGCTCCTTTAATGTAATATTTCTGAAGTCTGTATCTTAGCAGATATCAATAGTGCATTTATTTTTATGGCTAAATAATATTTATTGTCATTTGGGTTATTTTCACATTTTGGCTATTTTAAATAGTGCTGCTATGAACATTCATGTAAAAAATTTTATTTGAATTTCTGATTTAGCTTCAGTTAGGTATTTACCTAGAAGTCAAGTTATTAAGTTAATTTATGATTCTATGTTTAACTTTTTGAGAAATCATTAAACTGTTTAACAATGTAGGTTTACCATTTTACATCCCAAAATGTATAAAGGGCTCCAATTTCCCCACATTCTGACAGTTTGTATATTCTGCTTTGTCATCTTACTGGGTATGAAATAGTTTTGATCTTTATTTTTCTAATTATTAATGATGTTGAGAATATTTTCATGTGATTTTTAATTATTTGTATGGTGTGTGTGTGTGTGTGTGTGTGTGTGTGTGTGTCTGTTGTGTGTGTCTGTAACTGGGGATTGAAGACAGGGGTGTTTACCTCTGAGCCCTATTTTATTTTTCTTGTATTTTTAAACAGGATCTCACTAACTTAATGTGCTTCTGTGGCTTCAAACCTTCAATCCTCCTATCCCAGCTTTGTATGTCTTCTTTGGAGGGATGAATATTCAAAGTTTTTTGTTGTTGTTGTTTGTTTTGTTTGTTTGTTTGTTGTTGTTGTTGTTTGTTTGGCTTTTGGGGGGGGGTTGCGGTACTGGGGATGGAACCCCAGGGCATTCTACCTCCGAGCTACAGGCCCAGCCCTATTATTTTATTCTTTATTTTGAAACAGGGTCTCATTAATTTGTGGAGGGCCTCACTAAGCAGCTGAGGCTGGCTGAGAACCAGGATCCTCCAGTCTTAGCCTCCCAAATGCTGGGATTACAAGCATGCGCCACCATGCCTGGCTTATTTTAACTATTTTAAATGAGATTTTGTTTTTGTTGATGAGTATTTGATGTCATTACATATTCTGGATAATAAATATACATCAGAAATATGATTTGCTAATATTTATTTAATTTTGTTGGTTGACTTTCACTTTTGTGGTAGTTTCACTTGATGTTTCTAGTTTTCATGAAGACCAATTTATTTTATTTTCTTTCTGTTGTTTCAGGTTTGGGTGACATATCTGAAAAACCATCGGTAAATCCAAGGTTATAGAGATTTACTGTTTTTCTTCAAAGAATTTTATAGTTTTAACTTTTACACTTAGATCTTTATATATGTAGGCACTCAGTGCTATAAATTTTCCTTTTAGTACTGCCTTTAGGGTGTCCCAGAGGTTTTGATATGTCGTATTTCTGTTTTCATTGGTTTCTAGGAATTTTTTTAATTTCTCCCCTTACTACTTCTATGACTCCATCCTCATTCAGCAATGTGGTGTTCAGTCTCCATGTGTTTATATGGTTACTTTGGGTCTTCTTAGAGTTTATTTCTAGTTTCACTCCATTGTGGTCTGAAAAGATGCAGGGGATTGTGTTAAATTTTTTGAATTTGCCATGGCTCACTTTGTGGCCCAGAATGTGGTCTATTTTGGAGAAGGTTCCATGTGCAGCTGAGAAAAATGTGAATTCAGCTTAGTTGGGTGAAAGAGTCTATATGTGTGTAATAGGTCCATTTGGTTTATGGTATTCTTTAGGTCTCAGTCGTCTCTAATAACCTTTTGTTTAGAAGATCGATCTAGAGATGTGAGAGGAGTATTGAAATCTCCCAGTATTAGTCTGTTGGGATCTATATGTGTCCTCATATCATACAGAGTTTCTTTTATGAAAGTCATCTCAATTGATGCTGAAAAAGCATTTGACATGATCCAACACCAATTCATGCTAAAAGTATTTCAGAGAATTGGAATAGAAGGAACGTACCTCAACATCATAAAGTCAATATACAATAGGCCCACAGCCAACTTCATATTAAATGGAGAAAAACTGAAAGAGTTCCCACTAAAATGAGGAACAAGACAAGGATGTCCATTATCACCTTTTCTGTTCAATATAGTACTTGAGACTCTAGCCAGAGGAATAAGGCAAGAGAAGGAAATCAAAAGGGTAAAAATAGGGAAAGAAGAACTAAAACTATACCTTTTTGCAGATGACATGATACTATACTTAGAAGACCCAACAAACTCAACCAAAAAACTTATAGAACTGATCAACAAGTTCAGCAAAGTATCTGGATACAAAATCAATCTTAAAAAATCATAAGCTTTTCTGTATGGCAACCATGAATCCACCAAAAAAGAAATCCAGAAAACAATTCCACTCACAATAGCACCACAAAAAATAGAATACTCATGGATAAACCAAACCAAGGAGGTAAAAGACCTCTATAAAGAAAGCTATAAAAAGTTGAAAGAAGAAATCAATAAAAACCTTAGAAGATGGAAAGATCTACCATGCTCTTCGATAGGCAGAATAAATATCATCAAAATGGCCTTCCTCCCAAAAGCTATCTACAGATTCAATGCAATACCCATTAAATTACTAAGGTCACTCCTCACAGACATAGAAAAATCAGTCCTTAAATTCATCTGGAACAAAAAAAAAAAAAACAGAATAGTCAAAATAGTCCTTAGCAACAAGAACCATGCAGGAGGTATCACAAAACTTGACTTCAAACTCTACTACAAAGCCACAGTAATAAAAACAGCATGGTATTGGCACAAAAACAGACACATAGAACAATGGAGCAGAATAGAAGACTCAGAAACAGATCCACAGTCAACTGATTTTTGACAAAGGAGCCAAAAATACACACTGGAGAAAAGATAGCCTCTTTATCAAGTGATGTTCGCAAAACTGGTTAGCCATATGCAGGAAAATGGAAATAAACCCCACTTTTTCACCCTGCACAAGAGTCAACTCAAGGTGGATCAAAGACCTGGAAGTTAGACCAGAAACCTTGCAGCTACTTGAAGAGGGCATAGGACCAACACTTCAACACATAGGCACAGGTAAAAACTTTTTCAACAAACCCCAAAAGCACAAGTAACTCAAAGGAAGATGAATACATGGGATTGCATTAAACTGAAGAGCTTCTGTGCAGCAAAGGAAACTATCATGAACCTCAACCGAGAGTCCACAGAGTGGGAGAAAATTTTTACCAGCTACTCTTCTGATAGAGGTCTAATATCTAGGATATACAGACAACTCAAGAAAATAACAGCTAAGAAAACAAACAACCCAATCAAAAATAGGCAAAGGATCTAAATAGACACTTCACAAAAGAAGAAATATAAATGGCCAATAAAGGTATGAGGAAATGTTCCACATTATTAGCAATAAGAGAGATGCAAATCAAAACTACCCTGAGATTTCACCTAACTCCAATCAGAATGGCCATAATCGAGAACACAATCAACAACAAATGCTGGCGAGGGTGTGGACAAGTGGGAACCCTAGTACATTGTTGGTGGGATTGCAAATTAGTGCAACCACTTTGGAAAACAGTATGGAGGATCCTCAGACGAATGGGAATGAACCTACCATATGATCCAGCAGTACCACTTCTGGGTGTCTAACCAAAAGAATGGAAACCAAACTATCACGCCGACGCATGTGTATCTATGTTTACAGCTGCATAATTTACAATTGCCAAACTATGTAAGCAGCCAAGATGTCCATCAACAGATGAATGGATTACAGAATTATGGTGTATCTACACAATGGAATTTTACTCAGCCATAAAGAACAAAATCATGTTCTTTGCAGGGAAATGGATGCAACTGTAAAACATTATGTTAAGTGAGATTAGTCAGTCACAAAGTAAAAATCATATGTTCTCCCTAATATATGGATGCTAGGGAGAAGATGGGGTTTAAGAGGGTCTCCAGATGAAAAAGGAGAGACCTTCGATAAGCAAAGAAGTTGACTTAACTGAAGGGGAGGGGCGGGGGGTGGGGGGGGGGACACCCTAATGCACATGATATACGTTCAGAAATATATCAAGGTCAATCACTAAACTGATCTTGAGAAGGAGGGAGGGCGAGAGAGTGGGGTGGGAATTGGGGAAGGGGGTAAATGAGAAATGTGTGCATATATAACTGTATCAGCTTGTACCTAACAAAGATGTATGTTTACAATGCACCAATTATTACATAAAAAATAAAAAAACCCATATTCCTAAGAATTTTATTTTTTCTGGTGCCATTATAAAAGTATCTTTTTCTAAATGGCTTTTATTTGGAATATCAATTGCTAGTGTATAGAAATACAACTAATTTTTTGTTGATCTTGTATCTTGCAACTCTTCTAAATTAATTTATTAGCCCTAAGGGGGTTTATTTTTTGTAGATCTTTTAAAATCCCATATATATTTCATAAAATAGTGTAATCTCCAAATACAGATGACTAACATTTTTCCCAATTTGAATGCCTCCCTTCCCTCCCTCCCTTCCTTCCTTCCTTCCTTCACCTAACTATTCTGACTAGAACTTCCAATTGTGCTGAATAAAAATACTAAGAATAGGCAACATTGTCTTTTTCCTGATCTTAGGGAACAATTTACTTTTTTGTTTCCACCACTGAAAATGATGTTAAGATTTTCATAAGTATCCTTCATCAGATTGAGAAAATTCCCTTCTATTCCTAAATTTTGACGTTTTTTCTCATGAAAGGGGATTCATTTTTTCTAATGTTTTTCTATGTTAATTAAGGTGATCATGTGATGTGCTGAGAGTATTTTCTAATGATCTTGCTTATTTCTGTATGGTCTGCATTAATGTGTCCAGTTTAATTGATTTTACTAATTTTATATTTCTACTTTTTAAAAAAGTCATTGTGGCCGGGCGTGGTGGCGCACGCTTGTAATCCCAGCATTCGGGAGGCTGAGACCGGAGGATCCGGGTTCGCGGCCAGCCTCAGCTACCTAGTGAGGCACTCCGCAACTTAGTGAGACTCGGTTTCAAAATAAAGAATAAAAAATAGGGCTGGGGGCGTAGCTCGGAGGTGGAATGCCCCTGAGTTCAATCCCCAGTACCGAAAAAAAAAAAAAAAAAAAAGTCATTGTGGCTAAATGTTTATCCATTTTGTTGGTCTTTTCAAACAATCACCTTTTACTCTTGTTAATGTTATTGTTTTTCTCGTCAATATTCCACAAATTTCCACTGAAATTTTCCTCATTTCCTGCTTTTTGCTAATTTAGGTTTAGCTTGCTCTTCTTTTTCTAGTTCTAGAGGGGCTTAAGTTTCATTATTGATTAGGGATGATTTTCATTCCTTTTTAGTATCAGAATTTAGAGTTGTATATCATACACTAACTTCTATCCTTGGTTACTTATGAGAAATGTGCTGTTAATATTGAGGATCCCTTTCACATGAGAAGTCATTTTTCTCTTGATGCTGTCAAAATTATGCTCTATCCTTGCTTTTGGAGAGTTTGTGTTATGCCTGAGTGTGTATCTCCTTGATTTTATTCCACTCAAAGTCCATTGGTTTGCTTGAATGTGTAGATTAATGTTTGTGTTTTTTTTTTTATTCAATTTGGAAAGTCTTGGCTACTAGTTCTTCAAATATTTGTTTTGCCTCTCTCTCTTTAAAAAGCCTCTATCTCTAGCTTTCTCTCACCCTCCTTCCTTGATTCTCTCTCTTCTATTTCTGAAATTTATATTATGTATATGTTGGTACACTTTATGATTTCTGAAAAGTATTTTAGGCTATACTCATTTTCCTTCATTCCTTCTCTTTCTGTTCATCAGAGACTGGGTAATCTCACTTGATTTATCTTCCATTTCACTGATTGTTCCTTCTGTTTCCTCAAACCTGCTACTGAAGCACTGTAATAAGTTTCTTACTATAGTTCTTGTACTTTTCAACTCTAAAATTTCTTTTTTAATTTTTAATACTTTTTTGGTGTATTATAATCTCACATCATAATGTAGTTCAAAGTGATAGTGGCATACATGCACAAAGCACTTGGCAAGCTTCCCCTGGCTCTCTTCCCACTCCTCCTATCCCTATACATGATATTGAGATTGGCATTGGTATGTACATAACATCCATGGAAGTGTTTCCTTCATTAATTCTCCCTTCCTCTCTCCACTAGACTACCTCCCATATTCCACTGGGGTTTCTCCTCCATTATCTAAAGTTCCTCTTGTATCCTCCTTACTCAATACATTCTACCTATGAGAGAAAACCTATGATCTTTCACGTTCTGTGACTGACTAATCTCATTTACCATAATGTTCTCCAGGTCCATTCATTTTCCTGCAAATGACGTAATTTTGTTCTTCTTTATTACTAAGTAGAATTCCATAGTGTGCACATCCCATAATTTTGTAATCAGTTTATCTATTGGTAGACACCTGGGTTGGTTCTATAATTTGGCTATTATGAATTGTGCTGTTTTCATGGATTTGCATGGATCACTATAATATTCTGATTTCAGCCCTTTTGGAAAGATACTAAGTACCTCTAGAATTTTTATTTGTTTTTATTCTACTGTTATTAACATTCTCCCTTCAGGGAAACATTGTTTCTTCTTTGATCATTTAGACATTGGTTCTTTCAGTTCTTTGTATATAATCACAACAGTTGATTTTAAGTCTTTGTCTAGAAAAGCCAACATCTAGGCCTCCTCCCGGACAGTTTCTATTATTTTTCTCTGTGTATGGACCACACTTCCTTATTTCTTTGTTTACTACATGAAATTTGTTGCAAATTAGACATTTTAAATGGTGTTTCTGGTAACTCTTAAAATAAGACCTCGCTCCCTCCCCTCACTGTTTTATTATTTTTCCTTTCTGTTTTATCTGCTGTTGGTTTCTTTCATGAGCTAATTCCACATAGTCTCCCTTCTTTGTTAATGTGGGTATGTGGCCAATGTGAGTTGTGTGTGCATGTGTGTGTAGGTACTGGTGACTCAACCCAGGGGCATTCTACCTCCAAGGTACAACCCCAGTCCTATTTTATTTTTTATTTGGAAACACCATCTCACTAGGTTTATGAGGGCTTCACTAAGTTGCTGAGGCTGACCATGAACCTGTGATCCTCCTGTCTTAATTTCCTAAGTCCTGGGATTACAAGGTTGCACCACCATTCCAGGCTGTGTGAGTTCTTTTGTGTTAATTACACACCAGGTAATGATTGGGCAGAAGAGGATACTTGGAACCAGTAAATCTCACAGTCTTCCCTAAGAGGCTCTATAAGACTTGTAATATGCCCTCAAAATTCTGCCAGGCAGTTTATAACTCTGCCTTAGTCTTCACACCCTGCTTATGCAAGACCTCAAGGTCAAATAGAGATGAAAGACTGGCTTCCTCTCATGTCTTTCCTGCGTATGCAAATAACTTTACACATGCATATTGCCTTCTAAAATTTAAAGTTCATTTTGCTTGCTCTCCTTTTTCTAGTTCCATGGGGGTTGAAATACTTCAAATTACCCCCTGAATATGTTATTCCTTATAACTTTTAAGCTTTTTGCTCAGCTTCTTGTTTGTTTCATCATATTTATTATGAGTCTAGTTTTCAAGGCTACTTCAGAGCTACAAAGAGGGACACAGGAAATTGGTTAAGCAAAATACCATAAATCTTTTATCAAGTTATAGCCATTATTTTAAAATAAATTATCTTTGTATTGTTTAAATCCTTTAGTTTTTTCCATAGCTCCAAAAAAGTTGATTTTGTCAATTTTGCCACTAAGTTGCTGAGGCTGGTCTCAAACCTGCAATCCTCCTGTCTCAGCCTCCCAAGTACTGGGATTACAGGAGTACACCAACATGCTCAGCTTGAATTTATTTTCAATTGATAAATAAAAGTTAAAATTGTACACAATATGGGTAAAATTTGATGTCTTGATGTATGTATACATTGTTTAAATTTTATTATTAATATTTCATAATTTGTTGGTACACTGCAATTATACATCTTAGTGAGGTTCTATGTGTTAAAAGCATGCATGTGGTATATACGCACAATGAAATATTACTCAGCCATAAAGAAGAACAAAATTATGTCTGTTGCAGGAAAATAGATGGAACTGGAGATTATGCTAAGTGAAATTAGTTAGTCTCAGAAAGTCAATGGTGGTATGTTTTTTCTTGTTTGTGGAAGTCAGGGAGAAAACAAGAAAAAATAGGACTTTAAATAAAGCAAAGATAGATTGGTAAAATAGTTGAAGGGGCCTGGGGTGAGAGGTGGGAAAGGGAAGAGGGAGGGCTGAGGAAGGAAACAATTTAAATAATACGACAACAATATGTGAATGGATTATTACCAATCTTGCTAACTCTCTTGGGGAGGGAGAAATAGGGAGTGGGGCAGGATCTGTGTGTATGTATGTTTTTAAAAACAGAAATTATTAATATAGTTAGGATACTAAATATTATATAATCCATGAAAGGTAGCAGAATTATTGATGGGACATTCCTGTGAAAGATCTTTCTCATTCTCAAATACAACTACTGTCATATATACTAAAGTTATATTACTAGTGCAATATCGACAGAGCTTACTAATATAATAATGGTGATGAAAGTATACCTATCCATCCATTCTTCTGCAATAAGTCTTTTGTATGATACATAGCACCTAGCCATCAGGAAAGTGGGTAAGTTTCATTGACTTAATGAGAATAGCATCAGAAGTTTGACCTCCATTGCAGAGTGGTTCAAATTAATTAATCCAACACTGCCTTTGGACATTAGAGCATACTTTCTTACTCATAAGTGACAGAACATGAATGAAAGGGAAAAATAATTCTCACTGGGAAATGGTTTCAATCTCCCCTAAAAAATAGTTGACCAAATCCTTGGGTTTCATTTATGTGGTTATATTCTAATAAGTAAGCTAAAAAAGGGAAAAGAAACCTAATTACCAAATAATTAGATATTCAAAAACTGAGAGTTAGCTGGGTGTGGTGACACACGTTTGTAATTCCAGCATTTGGGAGGCTGAGACCAGAGGATCCTGAGACTAGAGGATCCTGGTTCGCGGCCAGCCTCAGCTACTTAGTGAGGCACTCTGCAACTTAGTGAGACCCGGTTTCAAAATAAAGAGTAAAAAATAGGGCTGGGGGTGTACCTCGAAGGTAGAACACCCCTGAGTTCAATCCCCAGTACCACCAAAAAAACAAAAAATAAAAACAAAAACAAAAAAACCCCTGAGAATTCACATTAGAGAGTTACATACAGTTTTGGGGAAAACACTCATCTGACAGATACTATTTAAAGGAATAAGCTGGCATATTACTTCAGTTTCTTGTAAACAAGAAATAGAATTGCCTTTGTAATTAGGTATTTATGAAGGCAACTAAATTGCTTTTAAATCTTGCTGTTTTGAAAAATGCATATTTTCTGGCTTAATAATGAAACAGAAATAAAATGGATCAATAAATCTCATTTGCACTTAGCTATAATCATTACAATCATTTTATTCTTCTGACTTCAGACCTGAAAAATCCCTTACCTATGTACTTCAGCTACATCTCAGAGTAACTGAAATAATAGGAAATATAGAAATAGTAGCACATATGTACCACAGGCAATTTTAGAGACATGTTAAGAAACAAACTATGCTATGAAAGAGTGCTTCTCAAACTTTAATATGCATGCAAATCAACTGGGGGTACTTATCAAAATGCAGATTTTTTTTTGTACTGGGATTTGAAGCCAGGTCATTCTACCTCTGAGCTTCAACCCTAACCCTAGTCCTGTATTTTTAAGTTTTGAAACAAGGTCTTACTATGTTGCTGAGGTTGTCCTCAAACCTGCATTCCTCCTGTTTCAGCCTCCTAAGTACTCGAATTACAGGTGTGTGCCACCACGCCCTGACAAAATGCAGATTCTTATACAGGAGATATGGGGTGGGTGCTGAGAGTCTACATTTTTAAAAAACCTCTCCTCTGAGTCCAAGGTTGATATTCATTTGACCATATATTTTGAGTAATGAGAAAGTGAATATATAGATAGATTTTGGTTTAAGATTTATCACAACATATCATGTTTGTTATTTTTATTTTTGTTTTGTAATTAAATTGTGGAATCAATTTACGTTAACCCCTTTCTGGAATCAAGAAAGACATAAACAAATGGAAAGATATCTGATCAGTAAAGTGTAAATAAAAATAATATATCTCATGAACAAAATAAGAGATGTTCACACAGTTCAAAAACTAAGAAAATATGTAAATGCATCTAAGAAATAACAAAACCAGATGATTTTAATGTGACAAATATGCTATCAGAGCTTTGCACAAAGCACCACAAAGAGGAATGGATTTGATGTCAGGATTCATTGACTCATAGCACAGGCTCAACCTTAGTTAGCTAGATGAATGAGACCTTGGTCAGCCCCTTGGCCTCTTTTTGCCTGAGTCCAAAAGAAAAGATTTCAAATAACTGCCTTCCAAGTTATCTTGTAGCTCTAGTGCTTTTTTCTCTCCTCCTCTTGTGAAATTTTGGTCAATATAGATAATTTTCTTCCTTTTCAAATCTGTTTTGACATTTAAAAAACCTAAGGGGTGCCATAATTCCTTTGGGTTGAAGGAAAATCTGAAGTTACTTGAAGGTGGATAACTAAACCATGCCAGGTTTCCATAAAGGCAGTATCAATTTGCTGACTTTTCAAGTCCCTGGAATAAAACGGTTTTGCTCCCCTTGATAGCTAAATGGTCCAGCTGGACTTTGTGTAAGGCCATAATTCCAAGTAAGGTTCTGCCAAAGGCCAATGCCTAAGTCTAGAGAAAAATCCATCTCTACCACTTTCCTGGCTTCATAGACTTGATTGTTAATTAAATACAGATGGATTTTCTGCCCATTTAGGTCAATGACAGAAAAACAGAATCCCAGTGCTTGGGAGGCTGATACAAAAGTATTACAAGTTCAAGGAAAGTCTCAGCAAGTAGTGAGGTTCTCATAAACCTAGTAATTTGTGTTTCAAAATAAAAATAGGGCTGGGGATATATCTTGGAAGTAGAATGTCCCTGGACTCAATATCTAGTACAAAAAATTCAAAAAGGAAGGAAGGAAGGAAGGGAGGGAGGGAAGGAGGGAGGGAGGGAGGAAGGAAGGAAGGAAGGAAGGAAGGAAGGAAGGAAGGAAGGAAGGAAGGAAGGAAGGATCAACCAAATCTATCCCAGACATTCATGGTGAACAAGACCATACTAAAAACTCGGAAATTGCCATGAATGTCAGAGAAATATGGAAAACTGTCACATAAATATAGAAGTATCTTTTTATTTAAAGGAAATTTCAGAAACAGAATGATGTTCTAGTTAAGTAATGGGATTTGAACCTTAATTCTGCCACTGTAAGACAATGGGGAAATTTGAGCTTTCTCTAGCCAGTTTCCTCCTCTGTACAATGTGATTGTTTGGAGGATTAAATGAGGTCATACATATCCTTGCTACTCAAAGTATAAGTCCACAGATCATCAGTATCAACATCACCTGAGAATATGTTAGAAGTTCAGAATCTTAGCTATACTGAGTCAGAATCTTCAGTTTAGGCAAGATTAAATGTGTGCATAGATGATTCATAGGCACACTGAAGTTTGCCAAGAATTCAGCACAGTTCTTACTTTATAGCAAAGGTTCATTAAGCAGTCATTGTTATTAGAATTTTCTTTCTCACTTAAGCCTTATCATCATCCCATGAGATTGGCATGGCAGTTCTTTCTAGCTTGCCTGGCTCCCTGCATTCATCACCGGAACATGACTCTTGCCTCTTTGTTGCCTTCTTAATGTCATCTAACTTATTTCTGCTCTTTTGACCAATTTTCTCCATCTCTTCTAGTTCCTAAAGGTTTGAGGGTCTATTTTATGGACTGGCAATTGGAGATTACTCCTAGATTTGGCACAATTACCTCATATTTACTTTCTGGATTGAATGAATCATGTTTCATTATATTTCATATCTTGGTTATTTTGAGTAATTGTTAACATAGACTCTGAAGTTATAATCATGTCTCTACCACTTTGAGCTTATTATGTGAAATGGAATTTATATGCAGTAATATATGTGAAGCATACCATAGTAAGTAGATGAGAAATTATGACACAATATTATCATCACTGCATTATCTTCATTATCACATTATCTTTGTCACTTTATATTCACAAAAGCAAAACAAGTAGCATGACATCTATTTTAAGATAAGGAAATTACTTCTTAAAACGTAAAGTGATAATTTACCAATAGCTATAAAGTTAATTGGCACAGAAAGAATTTTAGAACCCAGGTTGCCTTCCTACTATATCACACCACTTCGCAGTGTAAGTAACATGGAGCAGTAGGAAGAACTTTAAATCTTGGAAGGAGAACATGGAGGTTGTAAAAATTGGGGTGTAATCAATGGTCATTTTGGGGAAATGGTCTCTGGTTTAATACAACTGTATCAAAATCAACCAAGCTAGGTTCCAAGTTATAAAGCCTGAAATTAGATGCCAGAACAAGAGGCTAAACCAAATAGCTACCCTCACAAAATCAGCTTCCGGAGCAGTCCAGAGGATACTGAATTGTAAAGAGTTAACAATCTATAAACCAGAGAGCTAAGGGTAAAAGAATCCAGACCCTCCATAAATGTTCTCTTACAAGATAACACTGAGTCAACTCCGGGTTAAGCTGTTCTTGAAAAAATGTAACTCACCCCCCTAGAACTCTATTTCTTATCAGTTCCAGTAAATGTACCTGTATTTGCCCAGAATCTGACAGACATGATGTATTAACAACGCTTACGTGAACTTCTGTGCCATCCTCTGATCTTACATGTTGTTGTGCAACTAATGATCTCATATATTGCATAACTAACAATCTAAAATTAGAATATATATAAGTACTATTAGTAGCTCTACCCCATAAAAAACAGCTTCTCCCCTGGCTGGGCATTCAGTTCTCTGCTCTTGCATGAGTTAAGAGAACTGGATCCCAGCATGCTGGCTTATGAATAAACCTCTTGCCTTTGTATCAAGATGCTGGATTTGTGACTGATTGGGGTCGCATCGCTCCCGAGACTTGAGTAAGGGGCTTTTCAGTCATCTCGGTCCCTTCAGAATAAGCCAGCAAAGTTTTTTCTTTACCTCCCTTGGAGGACCACATAGCTATAACTGGATACCTTAAGCATGGGCAACCCTAGGGTGGGGAGGGGGTGAAGTAAGTTAATGAAGAAAGATTCATTGGCAAGTCCAAATAGCATAACCTCTCTACTGGGAATTCTTTTTATTTAAGCATTTAATGTGGAATGAAAGGGAAAAGTACATGAACACAGGTGGAGCCAGTATATGTTCTGAACAGATGGATGTTCCCATGGCTCTTGAAATATCAAATGAAAAGAGGGAAGGGGAAGTGTTTGGAAAAAAGTTTTGATATTCGGGAGGCTGAGACCAGAGGATCCGGGTTTGCGGCCAGCCTCAGCTACTTAGTGAGGCACTGCAACTTAGTGAGACCTGGTTTCAAAATAAAGAATAAAAAAATAGGGCTGGGGGTGTAGCTCGGAGGTAGAATGCCCCTGAGTTCAATCCCCAGTACTGCAAAAAAAAAAAAAAAAAAGTTTTGATAATTGGTGGAGTACCTCCTTGATGGTTTTATTATTGTTAATGGCAGTGGAAATTGATAGAGCCATTTGGAGAAAATTCTACAATATGGATCAAGATAGACACTTCACAAAAGAAGAAATACAAATGGCCAAGAACTATATGAAAAAAAATTTCAACATTATTAGCAATCAGGGAGAATCAAATCAAAACTACACTGAGATTCCATCTAACTCGATTCAGAATGTCAATCATCAAGAAGTCAAACAACAATAAATGCTGCCCAGGATGTGGGTAAATAAGAACTCTTCTACACTGCTGGTAGAATTGCAAATTAGTGAAGCTGCTATGGAGATCAGTGTGGATATTCCTCAGAAAACTGGAAATGAATCCACCATATGATCCAGCTATACCACTCCTGAGTATCTTTCCAAAGGGACTGAAATCAGAATATTATAATGATACACACCTATCCATGTCTATAGTAGCACAATTCACAATAGCCAAATCATGGGACAAACCTAGGTGTCCATCAACAGATGAATGGATTACAAAACTATGGGATAGATACACAATGGACTTCTACTTGGTAATAAAGAAGAACAAAATTATATCATTTGTAAGAAAATGTATGGACCCGGAGAACATTATATTAAGTGAAATTAGCCAGTCACAGAGAGTGAAGGCACTATGTTCACTCTCATATGCAGAAGCTAGGCAGTAGTCAGGAAACAAGAGGGACTTCAGATAATGGATTAGAAATTTCAGTGGGACCAGGGAGGTAGATGATAGGGAGGATGGCATTGGGAGGGAGAGGGAGAATCAATGAAGGAAACACTACCATTGAAGTTATATACATATGTGAAATTACTAATGCCAATCTCAGAATCATAATGAAAGTAAAGGAATGGGGAGGGAGCCAGGGGGAAGCTCACCAAATACTGTGAGCATGTATGTGCCTATCAATGTGAAATACACAGTGATATGATATTACAACACAGCAACAATACTATTTTTTAAAGAGATCCTTAAAAGGTTCATATTCTTTGACCTTGTAATTCTACTTCAGGGAATCTATACTAGGGAAATAATACTAAATACCAAAATTAAGTTTTATTCTTAACAAAAGACTTAGAACAGATCTGGCAATCTTTATAACATGATCAATAAATGAGAAGCTTGAAAATGTTTTTCCTCTTAAGGCTTCAGTGGTTATACTGGAAAGGGTTTGATTCTGGCAAGGACTTCATAACTTCTTATTTTTGTTATAGGAACATGAGCCTCTAACTTTTAACATTTATACATGTCCTCACACTAAGAAAAATCCACATCACTGAAGGACTAATAATTTCTCAAAACACTTTGCTACATATTTTCTTATATATTAAATTCTATTTAGCATATTCATCTGTTTCTTTTCAGAAAAACTTTAAGCTGAAAAGTCTATCTGATGGCCCTACCCTCTGAAATCTCCTCCATGCAACAGTGGGAGAAGGGGCAACACTGACAATTGAAAATCAATCAGTAGTGTTACTCCATAGCCCATTTTGTCCTAAAGGAAAAATATTTTAGTGTAAATTTTCAGGAACATGGCTATTTCATAAAGCTGAGTACATCTGGAGTTATTTCCTGACTTAGATCTATTATCCACAGCAAAATGTAATGAAAATTCTTTGCTCATTTTACCTTCAACACATTCATGAATATAGCATGCCTTCTTGGCTATTACTAAAAGGCCAGGAATTTTCAAATTCAGAATAGGATGAGTAGGTATGGAAAGGCAAAAAAAAGTTACAAACTGGGACCCTTGATCAGAGGATATTAGAGACTATTCTATTTGGTAGTCTTACACAAATAGTCTCTTACCTTTGTTATCTAAAAATATCTTTGAGTTCTAGAAAATTGATCTTTAGTTGATATGTTTATATAATTAATGCAATCATACTGTATTACATAATTAGTGTGAGTGCATGTAATCAGCTTCAACATATAATTACATAATTGAGTCATTGTAAAAAATTCTTGCAAAATTGAATATAATGCTTTGTATATCTTCAGAAAATAAATACTTTTAGCTTTCATTTGGACTAGTTAAAATGGGTTTTTGTTTGCTTTGTAGCGATTACCTTCTTCAAGTGTTAGGAGATTCCACATGGTATTAAAATAAATGACAACACTTTTAGTTCTCCATCTCTCAGATTTCATGATAAGAATTAAATTGTCTTCCAAAGCAGTTATTTATTTTGTACAAGCTAGATCATTGAAAAATAGCTTTCTATACAGGTTTTGGGGCCCCGGGGGTGCTCAGCTGTAACACAAGATGATACTAATGAGAGACAAAGAATAACACACTTCAAACCTCTTTATATAAAACTGTGTACCTAAGCCTGTGATGAAAAATTATCATTATAACAACATATGATACTAGGTTAGGATTCTTTTGGTTCTAAAATAATCTAATGGAAAATAAGTTTATCATATTCTTTGCCTCTAAAGGACATCAAGAAAGTCTGAAATGGGAATTTTCAACTATACCATGACCATCTATATTTTTATTCAGGTTATATAAATCTTAAGTAAGTCATTATTTACAGGTAATGGTTCATTTAAAAAATTATAAGTATACTGTTATGATCAAAAGTAAAGCTGAGCTGGGCACAGTGGCTCATGTCTGTAATCCCAGTACTTGGGAGGCTGAGATGGGAGGATCTCAGATTTAACGCCAGCCTCAGCAACTTAGTGAAACCCTGTTTTAAAATAAAAAAATAATATAGGACTAGGGGTATAGTTTGGAGGTAGAATGCCCCTGGGTTCCATCCCTAGTACCACATACACACACACATACACACACATAAAGCTGTTTCTGAAAAAGTGGATTTCTTATTACTAAAATGATTCAAGCAAATGTGATTTTGAGGATTTCTTAATTTTTTATTTACAGCTTTATTAAGGTATAACTGGTAAATAAACATTGTATGTATTTAAGATGTACAGTATGACATTTTGATATATGTATGCATTGTGAAGAAATTTCCACAACCAAGTTACTTCTAACACCTCAAAGTTACCTCTGTGTGTGTGTGTGTGTGTGTGTGTGTGTGTGTGTGTGTGTGTGTGTGTGTAGAACATGTAAGATTTAATTCCTCAGCAAACGTCTGGTATACATTACATTATTATTAACTATAGTCACCATGCTGTACATTAGATCTTCATAACTTATTTACCTTGCATAAATGAAGCTTCACATCCTTTCACTAGCATCTCTCCATTTAAAATGGGATACTTGATTGAAATGATAAATTTTACTAGATGATCCCTAACATCCCTTCTATGATTCTACAATGTCTCCTTTATAAATCCAGGGAAATGAGGGAAACATTTATTATAATAAAAAAGGAAGCATTTATTATTACAAATGTGTCTGCAATCAGAAACTAGAGACTAACCTAAGTGAGTGCATAGACTGGTATTTATCATTATATGCCTGGTGACTAGTATAGGCATGACATATAGAAAACTCTATGTTTTTCTTTTCTATTTTAAGGGATAAATATATCAATACATGAGTTAATAAATTCACAAAAGTTACCTTTGCTTTTGTGCATTTCCCTTCCCAGTGACTATTTCATTTTAAAATAAGTCTCCACAGAAATGATCATGCTTTATACAAAGAAATGAATCATTAATGGTGTAATACCTTGCATGAGTAAGGGAGATTTTTATCTTCAAAATCTTCCTATATCATACTGTTAACATGCATAATTATTCTCTTTAGGTATGAATGTAATACTGTAGAAAAAACAGGCTACGCTCTTCCTTATATCAGATTATAAAGGCCTCAGCTCCAGTAGGAAGGATATAACAAGCATGTATATTCTCTTTCAAATGTTTTAGTATCCAGATCTCCCCAATGCTTCCTCCTGTGCATGTGACAAAGTCCAGGTGATCTTGCAATCCAAATTGTGCTAGTACAACCTCATCACTCTTTTTGAAGGGCTACTAACAGCTCATAGAAGACAGAAGGTCATCAAACAAGAGTGGTAAGTAGTCACTGTCCTTTCCCAACTGCTGTACACGATTTTTTCATCCTGGATTATTGAGCCTTTGTATCACTATTTCATGTAAGGAAAGCAAGCAATGTTGGAGTCATTAGCTTTTATGTTACTCAAGAACTTTCCAACTGTACTTTCCATGAGGTATTTTTCTATGGTAATATTATATTATTGCATCGTATGCCTTCCGCCAGTCTTTCTGTTTGTTTGTTTATTTTGTGGTACTACAGATTGAACACAGGGGCATTTTACCTCCAAACTATACATCTCCAACCTTTTTTCTTTTTATGGGTTTCTTTTTCTTTCTTTTTTTATGTGAAGCAAGGACTTGCTAGATTCCTGAGAGTCCCACTAAATTGCTGAGATTATCCTTGAACCTGCAATCCTGTCCCTACTTCCCAAGTACTGGGATTATAAGTGTGCACCAGCATGCCCAGCTTCTGGTTTTGTACATACATATTTTTCCAGAATCAAACCTAAAAAGAATAAAAAATAAGCACAGAGAAATCCGTGATACATCAGTGAAATGGATTTTAAATGCATGAAACATAAAGCTAGATAAGAGAAGGACAATGTACAGGAATGTAACAAAAGTTAAAGTAGGTCACCAAGTCTAACAGAAATAAAGTTTTGCAGAAAATAAAATGGCACTAAGTGCAAGGCAATTCCTTTTCTACCACCTGATTTTTTTTGTATTGCTGAGGATCAAACCCAGGAGCTCACACCTACTAGGCAAAAACTCTACTACTGAGCTACATCTCCAGCCTCATCACCCAGCATTTGCATTTTATCATTTCAGAGAGACTAATCAGACTTGAACCATAATGCAAATTACTTCCCTATGATCTGAAGGAACCAGCAGAAAGCTAATACACCAAGTCACCACTGAGCCCAACTATTCTAGGGTGAAGAGATGGTTCAAAATTGGACCAATGGAAACTCAAGGGTAACTGCTATTTGGCACAATCTAAAGCCATGGCAATGTTTAAGAAATCAACAATTCTTAAGAAATGTATAAATTTTAAGAGCATCAAAGGTGAAGCTATGGTTCAAGATATATGAGCCAAACAAGGAAGTCTTCTTGGAGGATACACATATTCCTGAATATCAAAATATAGCAGCAAATTGATCTGAAGAGAAGGCTAAGGCAGATTAATTGGGTAACAGAAGTAGCATTAGAGAATGACAATGATCATATTCACTCATTTGTATTTCTTATTACCTACAAAAAGCCTCTCTTATCCTTTCTCACACTAGAGAATCTTCAGGCAGGAAAGAGGGATTCCCACAAAGTCAGTAGAAGGAGCCAGGAAATAAAGACTTAAGCATTGAACTGGTGAAATGATATAACTGTTATGCTTTGGATATGGAATGTCCCCCAGAAAAGCTATTGTGTAAGCAATGAGGAAATGCTCATAGGTAAAATAATTGAATCAATGTTCTCTCTCATCAGTATATATATATATGCATTTATGGATTATAATCTGAATGGATTTACTGGGTAGTAACTATATGCAGATAGGATGTAGCTAGAAGAGGTAGGTAACTGGGGGCTATGGTCTTGGGGACTATATGTGATCCTGGTCTCAATGTTATGTCTGTCTGTCTCTCTCTCTCTCTCTCTCTCTCTCTCTCTCTCTCTCTCTCTCTCTCTCTCTCTTCTTTCCATATGCCATGAGTTAAACAGCTATCCTTTGTCATGCCCTGCCGCCATGATATTTCTGACTTGGAGTAGGCCAACCATGGACTGAACCTTTGAAGCTGTGTACCAAATAAATCTTTCCACCTCCAAGTTGTTCTTATCGGTTATTTTAGTCATAGTGATACAAAAGCTAGCTAATATAATAATTTTAAGCATCTTCAGTAAGCTAGTGACAGTATATGATGGAAAATGTTATTGTTTGAATCTGGAATGTCCCCCAAATCTCATGTTAAAGACTTGATCACCAAATGCAGCAATTTTCATTGGTAGAAATTTGGGGAAGTGATTGTATGATGAGAGCTCTGACTTCATCATTAGATTAATCCACTGATGGCTGAATGGTCTACTAGGAAGTTTCAGAAATGATAGGGCATAAAACCTAGTTGGAGACAGTTAGTCCTTGGAGAGATGCACTTGGTGACTATATCATAGTTCTAGCCCCTTCCTCCCTCTCTCTGTTTTCCAGTCACCACAAGACAAGCAGCTGTATTCTGCCATGCCCTTCTGCCATGATTTTCTTCCTCACCTCAGGCCCAAAGAAATGGAACTGGCAGACCATGGACTGAAATCTCTAAAATTGTTAGCCAGAACTAATCTTTCTTCCTTTAAGTTGCTTTTCTTGGTTATTTTTCATAGTGATATACTGACTAACAAAGAAAGAGAGGAGCATTAAGATGTGGGGAGTCCAACTGAAGCACGTGATGAGACTATGGGCTAGAATTCATGAATTAAAGAAAGTATAGTAGATGTTTAATGTTAAACCTTACTACTTTTTTCAAAATGAAAATAAATTTATACTTATTTTTTGTAAATGGAAAGATAATATATACTAAAGCTAAAACTTCAAGCAACACAAAATAGGATATTGAAGAAACTAATCCTCCTACTCACATTTGAACAAAATCATTCCAGTCTCTGGAGTTGATCACTATGAACATTTCAATGAACATATCTCTAACATCTCTATAGGCAAGTATATAAAGCCATTTTGAAAAGAAAGATTACCTTAAAGTGTATGTTAATTAGTTTAAATTTGTCATTCTACAACATGTATATATTTCAAAATATCATAGTATACATCATAAATACATTCAATTTTTGTTAATTAATTTTTAAAAAATCATCCTAAACTTGCTATTTTATAAACTGAATACAAGTTTCCCTTAATACATTTGGACATTTTTATATATTAGTAAATATGGGTTATTTTAAATAGGTGTTCCACTGTAAGGCTATACTATAGTTTTGGAGGGTTACTTTTGGTACTAGAGATTGAACCCAGGAGCATTCTACCTCTGAGCTAGACCCCTGGCCCAATTTTATTTTTTATTTTGAAGCAAGGTCTTGCTAAGTTGCTAAGGGTCTCACTAAGTTGCCAAGGCTGGCCTTGAACCTGCTATCCTTTTGTCTCAGCCTTCTAAGTACTGGGATTACATGTATATAAAACCACACCTGGATTCCATACTTTTTAAACAAATCCTATCAAAGGAGAGTTAGGGTTTTTCCACTTCTTGGTTTTTCTCTGTTATATAAAGAAAGATATTTTATACACATCTTTGTGTATCAGATCAATTCCTTCTTTGGACTAAAGCCTAGAAATACACTAGTATATACTAGTATTTAGTGTAGTGTAGTATACGCTAGTATACACTATTGAATAAAAGTATATACATATTAAAATGTTTCATTGTACTGTCAAGCTGTTCCCTGCACCCACCAGAAAGTTTTCACTAATTTATCCTATTTTAATCTATTTCTACTTGACTGGTATTTTGTGGCATAAAATATATATACTAATAATTTATATAATAATACATAATATAATATGATATATAATAATATATAATTTATAAAATAATATAAGTAATCCCAGAACTTGAAAGGCTGAGACAAGAGAATCACAGGTTAAGACCAACCTCAGCAACTTAGTAAAACTCTAAGCCTCAACCTAGTGAGACACTGTTTCAAATAAAAAAGTAATAACAATGGCTGAGAGTGTAGCATGAAGGTAGAATGCCTCTGAGTTCAATCTTCAATACAAAAAAAAAAGTGTAGATAGTCTTTAGAGCCAAGACATCCTGATTCACATACCTACCTAACCCACTATTTTTATTTGACATTGGCCAATGTACTTAATTCTCTGTGTATCAAGTTTTATTCTTGGTATAATGGAGAAAATAACAGTATTCAACTTAAGATGTCTTGAGGGTTAGGTGAATCAGCACCTAGAATACTACCTACTATAACTGCTACATAAATGTCAGTTATTATTTAGATTCTTATGGTATGAATTATCTTTCATGCCCTTTGCTTATCTTTTTCAGATTATTAATTTTCTGTTAAATGAAGATATGACATATTAGAGATTTTAGCTCTCAGATATATTTTTCCATTTTACTAGATTTTTCATCCTTCAAGGTGACGTCAATTTATTCTGAGAAAGCATGTTTTCAATTTCCTATGTTAATTCTAGTTGCAATTTGATATACTATTAACAAAGAAAATGAAGTAAAAATGAAAGCATTAACTACATAGATTCTCAAACTTAGTGGCTTACCATTCCCTTTTCAGAAAAAAATTACTCAGTGCCTCCCCCTGCTTCTTCCAACCCCATATTTTTATTCAATACGTTCCAATTAGGTTTAAGTATTCCCCTACAATGCTCAAGAGAATTAGTTGAAAATTCACTGCCTCCTACTACATCAGGACTTCCCAATTATAATTTTTAGGTTGGCAAATGCCAAATGTAATGCTTCCTTGTGTAAAATTCTGAAACAGGAGAAAACAGCATTCTCCTCACCTTTATCTTTTCTTTCTTCCACCTGCACTTCCATCTCTTTTTTTTTTTCATTTTGCATGCTAAACCTATCTAATATTTTCAAGTGACCTTTCTGTTACTTTGTTTCATTGATCCATTCACTCAGTTTTCTTTCTCCTAGAGAACCCCAATTTGTCTTTATACCTTTGTTTTATGCCTTATTCTGCAATGTGAAAACATCAGGTTTAACATAGCCTTGTAATTAACTTCTTATATCTCATCACATATAATAGCTTCTTAGGGCTTGAAGAGTTCACAGCTCCAAATTCTAGGAGTCTCTCTCTTTCATTGATCCAAACCATTTATAGTTTAAATTGTTTGCTCCAACTATCTATCAAGACATCAACATAGCATACACTAAGTATAATGGGATTTAGAGATTTGGTAGAGCACATTATAGAAGTAATTATAAGAGCTTTGGCCTTTATGATTCTTGGTACTAGAGTGAAAAGCATACTTGCTGCTGCCCCTCCTCATGGACATAATGATGCTTTGGGCTTTCACGTATACTTAGCCCAAAATTTAGAACTAGGATTCACATAAAAATAGGGAGTAGGAGCCGGGTGTGGTGGCGCACACTTATAATCCCAGCATTTGAGAAGCTGAGACCAGAGGATCCGGGTTCGCAGCCAGCCTCAGCTACCTCTGCAACTTATTGAGACCCTGTTTCAAAAGACTGGGGGTGTAGTTCGGAGGTAGAATGCCCCTGGGTTCCATCCCCAGTACTGAAAAGAAAAGAGTAGGTTAGGTAGGTATGTGAATCAGTAGTTGTATGTGTACATGTGCATACCTGTGTGAATATGTGTATATATGTGTATATATATACATATATATATACACATATAGGTTAGGTAGGTATGTGAATCAGTAGTTGTAAGTGTGTATGTGCATACCTGTGTGAATATGTGTGTGTACATATATACACATATAATATACAAACACACATATATACACATATATTTAGAGTTGGTTTTATTTTCTTCCAGAATACTAAAGCAGGCTACCACAAATTTCGTAGTGGAAAACAAATCTTAAGAACCGAAAAATAAATTACAGACATAAAAATATGATTTGTATTGATCCATGAAAAGTTATGTAAACAATAATAATTTTCTCCTGCCATTTAAATGACTTATGGTTGCATTCATGATTTCATAGAGCTACTGTTGAAGATGGAACTGGTCCAACAGTAAGCAACCTTATAAAAATAATGCATCTAAGTAAGAGTTGTTTTTTCCCCAATTACAATGAAATAAATGTTTAACTCCCAAGCAAAAATATATAATCAAATAAATCACATAAAACAAAGTCATCTATACAGTAAGAAAATAGTTTTAAATCACAGAAAATAAATACATTTTACTTTCCTATTCTGTAAAGTTATAAAGCTTTTACATTGGGGCTGGGGATGTAACATAGTAGTAGAATAGTTGCATAACAGGTGTGAGACCCTAGGTTCAATTCTCAGCACCACAAAAATAAAATAAAATAAAATACAACTTCAGGATTTCATATTCTTCCTAAGTACACACTATCTTCATTAATATCTAGCAAATATTGTCATAGAAGTTTTGAAAATAAGAAATGATGCAACTGAGTTGATCCTACAATCCTATATAACAGATCTAGAATCCTCATATTTAATAGTAATTGTCCCTTAATTGTCCTATGTTACTTCTAAGAGGTACAAGCACTAGTTTGCCTGACAGGATTAGGAGGGCTTTTACTTATCACATTTTTTCCTATATTACCATGGGAGTAGTTTCCTGCCTTGCTCCAAAGCTTTTATTTTGAAAATGGTTCACATTAGAAAACACTCCCTGCTCCCATTTTAGCATTGCACAACTTCCTTTCAGGTTAGCACATTCCCATCACCATAAGAAGCAGAGGGGTTATAGGAAGGATGTAACCTCCCATTATGACATTCAATTTAATTTGGATAGATATTCCTAATGTGGCCCTTCTTATCTCCTTGTGAACTCCAAGTACCTTGTTAACAATCTACTTATAATCTTCTCATTTGCATTCCTCCAATTTGCCAGTAATCAATAAATGAGGCAAATACCACCAGATTTATTAGATCATATTTACAAACTAGGAGAAAAGTGACAAACATTTTCAAGTGATGAGAAAGTACAGTCTACTGAGATCAAGTTGGTGGATAGGACATTCCAGTGCTCATGCCCTTGCAGAAATATCAATTTGAGTAATGATACCCATGCAAAAATATATTTGCAAGAGAAAAAGAAAGAAGGAAAGAGATTATAGCACAGAAACAACAACAAAGAAACCACGCAGTGAAGATGATAAGAAGGAAAGTTTAACATATTCTAAGTCACTCCTCTATCAAGCCAGGTATCACTGTGTAGACACAGATACTCTTCTCTTGAAAGGAAAGTTAGCTTTGATTCTTCTCTTGGAACTCAATACTTGTTAAAACTCAACACAATGCCTCTCTGCATATTCAGAGAATACAGCCTGGTATCTGCAGACTTAGCCTCCAATCCTGCACCCCTATCAGGTCCATATTAGTGGTCCCAGGCTTCAGACTATCCCCAATGTTAGGCCTACCCAAGTGGCTTTAGGATTCTAGTGTCAAGGAACTTGTAAATTTTTCTAAATTTTTGTTGACATAAATTTTCATTGTAGTCTTTTAAAATCCTTTGTATTTATATAGTATACATTTTATCTTATACAAGACAAAATAGAATTCAAATCATAATCCATAATTTAACAAAGAAAACAATTATCTAGAGATAGAGGCAAACTTAATAGGTTAAAAAATTTGTAAATATGCACTCAACCAAAGCACCTAAATATATAATGCAAATATTAATAGATGTAAGGAGAGATTGACTATAATACTAGTAGATGACTTCAGTACCCCACTTTCAGGAAATACCAACTTAAACTATATTTTAGAACAAATGAACCTAATAGATATATGGAAAATATTCCATCAAATGGAAGCAGAATATTCTTCTCAAGTCTGCATGGAACATTCACCAGGACAGGTCATATGTTAGGACACAAAGTGAGTCTTAAATTTAAAAAGATCACAATCATACCAAGTAATCAATAATACAGAGATTTCAGAAAATTTACAAATACATGGAAATTAAACAACATGCTCCAAAAGAACCAATGAGTAAAAGGGGAAATTAAAAATATCATTGAACAAATGGAAAAGGACACACAACATATCAAAACTTATGGGATGCAGAAAAGCAGTTCTAAAAGGGAAGTACACAGAAATGAACTGTTACATAAAAAGAAGAAATATCTCACCACCAGGCATAGTGTTGCACACCCATAATCCCAGTACTTAAAAGGCTGAGACAGGAGGATCACAGGTTCAAGGCCAGGCTCAGCAACTTAGCAAGACTGTGTTTCGAAAGAAAAAAAAAATGAAATAGGGCTGGAGGTTTAGCTCAGTAGTAAAAATGCCTCTGAGTTTAATCCCCACAACAAGAAAAAAATCTCAAATGACTTGATGTTAAATCTAAAGGAACTAGAAAAAGAAAAGAAAAAACTAAGCCAAAGTTAGTAGAAGAATGGAAATATTAAAGATTAAAGCAAACATAAATGAAATAGAGACTATAAAAACAATAGTAAAGATTACAAAAAAAACAAGTATTGTTTTTCTGAAAAAAGCAACAAAATATATAAACATTAAGATAACTAAGAAATGAAAGAATATTCAAAATAAAATCAGAATTGAAAAAGATAAAATATGTACTATATAGCCGGGCGTGGTGGCGTACGCTTGTAATCCCAGCATTCGGGAGGCTGAGACTGGAGGATCCGGGTTCGAGGCCAGCCTCAGCTACCTAATGAGGCACTCCGCAACTTAGTGAGACTCGGTTTCAAAATAAAGAATAAAAAATAGTGCTGGGGGTATAGCTCAGAGGTAGAACGCCCCTGAGTTTTAATCCCCAGCACCGCAAAAAAAAAAAAATATGTACTATATAAATACAAAGGATTTTAAAAGACTACAATGAAAATTTATGTCAACAAAAACTTAGAAAAATTTACAAATTCCTTGACACTAGAATCTACCAAAACTAACTTATGAAAAAATAGAAAATGTGCATAGACCAATAATGAATAAGGAGTTTGAATCATAATAAAAATGTTTCCTACCAAAAGAAAAGGCCAGGATTTCACGACTTCACTGCTGATTTCTATAAAACATTTAAAGAAGAATGAATACCAAATTTCCTAAAGTTGTCCCAAAGGATATAAGAGGAAGAAATTCTTTCAAACTTGTTTTATGAAGACGGCATTATTACACAGGTATCAAAGTCAAACATGTACACTACAAGAAAATAAAATTGCAGGCCAATATCCCTGGAGAACATAAGTGCAAAATATCTCAAGCTGTAAGCAAACTGAAATCAACAACACAATTAAAAGATCGATTGAAATTTATCCCAAAGATGCATAGATGATTCAATATGAATGTTATATATGTACCATTAAAGAATGAAGGACAAAAACTGTATAATAGATGCAGAAAAATAATTTGAAAAAATTCAAAATCATTTCATTATAAAACTTCTGAGAAAATTAGACCTTGAAACAGTATACCTGTTAAGGTTTGGATTTAAAATGTTCCCCAGAACTCATGCCATAAGCAAGGCAGACATATTGGAGATGTGGTTTAGTTGATGAGTATGGATCCTTTGGTATATGACCCTGAGAACTACATATCGGTCCCTCCTCCCCCCACTGCTTTTTTTCCTCCAGCCTCCATGAAGTGAGAGAACACTACTTCCACTTGTGCTCTCTCTACTTCCCCCTGCCTTGTCTTGAACTCTTGGGATTTCACCTGGCTTAACATGGGTTGAAACTCTAAAATCTCCAGGTATGTGAGCAAATAAATCTTCCTCCTTCTAAGTTTTGGTCATCAGGTATTTGGATCATAGCGATGAGAAAGTTGACTAAATCTCTGAACAAATTAGATGTTGAAATAATGTACCTCAATACAATAAAGGCCATGTATGAGAAATGCACACTTAATATCATATTCAAATGCTTAAAAGTTAAAGCTTTTATTCCATGATCAGGAACAAGCCAAGCATGCCCACTTTTGTCATTTCTATTTAACATAATATTAAAGATCCTAGCCACAATAATTAGGCAAGAAGAAAAAAGAACAAAAAAGACATCCAAACAAGAAAGATAGAAGTAGTGTTGTCTCTATTTGATGATAGAATGATCTTATATATGTAAAGCTATAAAGGCTCCATCAAAAAAAGTTAGAATTAATAAATTCAGTAAAGTTGCAGGATATAAAATCAACATAAAAATTAGTAGCATTTTCCATTCACTAACAATAAACTGAAAAAGAAATAAAGAAAGCAATCTCAGCCCGGCGTGGTGGTGCATGCTTGTAATCCCAGCATTTGGGAGGCTGAAAACGGAGGATCCGGGTTCGTGGCCAGCCTCAGCTACCTAGTGAGGCCCTCCCCAACTTAGTGAAACCCTGTTTCAAAAATAAAGAATAAAAAAATAGGGCTGGGGGTATAGCTCAGAGGTAGAATGCCCCTGAATTCAATCCCCAGTACCGCAAAAAAAGAAAAAAATAGCTACAAAAATGAAATATTTAGTAATGATTTTAACCAAGGAGAGGAGAGATCTGTACACTGAAAACTATAAACATTTATGAAAGAAATTCAAAACATCACAAATAATTTTAAAATTATCACCTGTTTCATGGATTAGAAAAATTAAAATTGTTCAAATATTCACACTACCCAAAATGATCTACAAATCAATGTAATCCTACCAAATATCCAATATCATTTTTCACAGAAATAGAAAAAGCTATCCTAAAATAGATATGGAACCACAAATGACCCTAAATAGCAAAAGTAATATTTTGCAAAAATAATATAGCAGGAGGCATTACACTACCAAACTTCAATATATACTGCAAAGTTATAATAATAAAAGCAATATGGTACTTACATGAAAACAGACACATAGACCAGTGGAACAGTATAGATAGCCCAGAAATTAGTCCATACATGTATGTCCAATTGAGATTCCAGGAACAACAATGGGGAAAGAACAGTTTCTTCAGTAAATGCTCTTTCAAAAATTGGGGGAAGGGGAACAGGAAGAGTGAGGATCAATGAAGAAATTACTACCATCTGCTTTGTGTACATATGTGAAAATATCAAATTCAATCTCACTAATCTGTATGGGGAGGGAGCCAAGGGGGTCATTAAGTGCTGTATGCATGTATGTCTCTGTCAACATGATTTACATAATTATCTGTGACTATAATGCTCCAATAAAGGTATATTTAAAAAAAAAACTAGATGTCCACATACAAAAGAATGAAATCATGTTCTTACTTACTCCATATAAAAATCAACACAAAATATATGAAGTACTTAAACATAGGACCAAAACCTGTAAAAATACTAGAAAAAAATATAGGAGGAAAGCTTCATAACACTGGTCAGGACAATGATTTTTTGGATATAACCCCTAAATGCAAGAAACAAAATAAAAATAGACATTGGATTATACCAAGTTTAGAAGTTTTTGCACAGTCAAGGAAATAATCAACATGGTGAAGCACCAATATTTGGTATAGGGAAAATGATATGCAAACCATATATGTGATAAGTAGCTACTATCCAACATACATGTGAAACTCACACCACTCAATAGCAAGAAGACAAATAGCACAATTATGAAGTGGCCAAAGGATCAGAATAGACACTTCTCAAAATAAGACATATTGAATGCTCATCTTTACTTATCATCAGAGAATTGCAAATCAAAAGCCCAATGAAATGTCACTTTACACCAGTTGAAATGGCTATTAGGGAACCCTTGCATACTATGAGTGGTAATATAAATTAATTCAGCCATTGTGGAAAACAGCGTGGATGGTCCTCAAAAATTAAAAATAGAACTACCATATGAAGAGTAAAGTAAAATTGTGGCTACCAAGGGCTGGGAAGTAGAAAGAGTTGGGATTATATTGGTCAAATATACAAAATTTCAGTTATGCAGAAGGATTCATTGTACAATGTCATGACTCTATTAAATAACAATGTGAAATACAATGTGTTGTATTTTAAAAACTCTGGGAGCAAAATTTTTGTTCTCACCACAAAAAATAAGTATGTGAGTTAGTGCATATGCCAAGTAGATTCATTGAACAATTCCACAATGTATACATTAATACATTATACAATATACATAATTTTATTTCTAAATGTAAGAAATAAATTACATTTACAAGATAAAACAGTAAAGATTTAAAAACAGAAAAGTAGCCTATTTATGGTAACTCAGTTTAATGAAACAGGAAATTCTGGATGACTGAGGGCTATAAAAGGGCCTAATCTTAGTGAGAAAAGGGGAAGTTTTGTTAAACTGAGCAGGTTTTCATCTAGATGTTTGTTATTTGAGGGGAGAAAACGATGTACCACACTTGATTCCAAATGAAGCCATTTTATTTACAGTCATGGGAATGGAGGTTCCAGGACAGGATAAAGTTTTATAGAAAATAAAGCTACAATTTTTCTTTCACTTCCAAATCAAACTTTGTAAATTGTGTCAAATGTATGTGAGTGTGCATGTCAAAACCCATATATGCATACACTAAAGCCAACTTCTCATATATTTATTATCTTTCACAGTAAAAGCACAACACTGATATCCTCTTTCTTAACTGGGTAAAATGAATAATGTTATATCTGTGTGTGTGAAGGGAAGGTGCTTTAAGAATGTTTACAAGTACAATTTGTAAAAAATATATATTAAAAAATCTTTACACCTCTAAACATAAATATTAGGTTTTTTTACATTAGAAAACACGCACAAAAGAATGTAATTTTTAAACCTGGTAATACATGCTTAAAGTAATTGCAGTAAGAACCTACATGAGCCAGCCATGGTGGTGCACACCTGTAATTCCACTACTTGGAAGGCTGAGACAAGAGGATCACAGGTTTAAGACCAGCCTCAACAATTTGGACTTTCACCACCTTAGTGAGACCCTGTTCCAAATAAAAAAATAAAGAGGGATGTGGATGTAGCTCAGAGGTAAAATGTTCTTGTTTTCAATCCCCAATACCACACCAAAAAATAACCTACATGAAATTAAATAGAACACATCTGATTACTTCCTTCTGTTTTCTCCAGTCCCTGTTATGGAAACAGACTAAAACTTTTTATTTTCTGTGGGATATAGGGAGTACTATCAACAGAGAGAGAAGGAAAGAGCATATACAGCCTTTCATATTGCCCACAGTAATGTGCCCACGGGGAAGAAAAATTTAACAATAAATTCACAACTTCCCAAAGTTTGGGAATCGATTGAATCATTTTGGAAGATGATATTTTGCCTTCAAATAAACATGTTAAGCCTTATCTTAACATGTATATTCAATAACCTAGGGATTTGTTTGTTTCTTATTCCTAATACGCAATGTATAAACAAAGTTCAAATTCAGAAGAAACCAAAGAGCATACAATGAAAGTTATCTTATTCACTCTCCTCCTCTAGTTCCCCTACAGAGAGGCAACCATCATTTCCAGTTTCTTGACTATTTTATGGGAATTTATGTTTATTGAAGCAAATGTGTTCATATAGGTATATAATTTTACACAGTGTAACATGTTATGCATACTAGCCTGTATCTTTCTTTTTCCAATTCTCATAATGTCTTTGAAATTTTCCCAAATTATACAAAAGACAAGGCCACAATTTGTGTGTGTGTGTGTGTGTGTGTGTGTGTGTGTGTGTGTGTGTGTTGGAGGAAATTCTACCTCTGAGCTACATACTCAGACTTTTTTATTTTTTTTTTATTTTGAAATAAGGTCTCCCTAAGTTTTTCAGGGTCATGCTAAGTTGCTGAGGCTGGCCTCAAACATGTGATCTTCCTGTCTCAGTCTCCCAAGTACAGGGATTATAGATGCACCACAATTTTGTTTTTTATAGCTTCACAGTATTCCATTGTTTGGATAAGAATAATATATTTAGATATTTTCCTACTGCTGGAGATTTAATTTGTTTTCTGCTACTACAAACAATGCTACAGTGCATACATAATATGATTTCCTAGAAACAGGATTGGCAAAAGGTATACACATTTATAATTTTAATGAATAATGCCACATACCACTAAACAAGAAATGTGTCAGCATTTTCTAAAATTCCTAACTGAGTCTAACAATCAGAAGGATTTAGAGACCACTGCTCTAGAATATCAGCTAGTGTTTGAAGTTAGGATCTGTAGACTGAATTGTTTGCCTCTTTTCATTCAAAGACACTTTTTTCCATGAGGCTTTCCTGTATCATTTAGTCTAATGCTCAACAAAGTTTAAGGTGCATATGAATCATTTGAACCTAGCTCAAAATCTATTTCCAATAAGCTCCTAAATGTGCTAATGCTGTTGGTTCATGAACCACACTTTCAGCAGAAATGTCCTATGGGATTCTTCCATCAACAGCACATAGATTAGTACTTAGATTGTTATTTTTAGTACAGCAATACTCAACCATTTTAGTCTCGGGACCCCTAAACACAGATAAAATTATAAGAGTTCCCCAAAAAGCTTTATTTATGTGAGTTATATCTATATTTATCACAGACTCTTGACTTTCTGAGTCTGACTGATCTCATTTAGCGTATTATTATTTAGTTCAACCCATTTTCCTGAAAATTACATAATTTTGTTCTTCTTTATGACCAATTAAAATTTCACTGTGTGTGTATACTACATTTTCTTCATCCATTCATCTGTCTACAGACACCTGTAGACAGCAGAAATGTCCTATGGGATTCTTCCATCAACAGCACATAGATTAGTACTTAGATTGTTATTTTTAGTACAGCAATACTCAACCATTTTAGTCTCAGGACCCCTAAACACAGATAAAATTATAAGAGTTCCACAAAAAGCTTTATTTATGTGAGTTATATCTATATTTATCACATTTGGAATTTAACTGAAAGGTTTCTAGTTCTTTATTTCATCACAAATAATAATAAACATATTATATGTTAATATATAATGAATTTTTCTGAAAAATCCAAAACAAAGCTAATGAGAAGAGTGATGTTGTTTTACATTTTTTAAAAAATTGGCTTACCCATATTTATAGCAGCACAAGTCACAATAGCCACATTATGGAACCAACCCAGGTGTCTGTAGACAGATGAATGGATGAGGAAAATGTAGTATACACACACAGTGAAATTTTACTTGGTATAAACAAGAACAAAATTATGTAATTTTCAGGAAAATGGATTGAACTAAATAATAATATGCTAAATGAGATCAGTCAGACTCAGAAAGTCAAGAGTCTGTTTTTTCTCATATGTGGAAGCTACAGAGGAAACATAAGGAACTTTAAATAATGCAGCAAGGTATCTGCATTTGTAGGAGGTTAGGGAAGAGAATTAGAGAGGGGAAGAGCAAGGACTGAAAAAAGAAAGTTCAAAAAATGCTATAGCAATATATTAATGTATTACCACCAATCTTACTAACTCCTATGGAGAGAAAGAAGGAAGGAGCAGGGTGGGAGGTGGAGGGAAATACACAAAGAGTTGTATGCATGAATGTTTTTAGCACACTTAATTTCATTATGATGTATAATCATAATGTACCAATAAAATATTTTAAAAATCTGGTTTACTAAAAGACTGTAGAACTCTCATATATATTTTTTCATGCAATCTGCTATATATTCATGTCATGTAGCATCTGAAAACTCCACTATACAGTCTTGAGAGAATTAGAAGGAAAAAGCAAATAATGTCCTAGTGTTATAATAAGAAGAGATTGGATGTTTTAAAAATCCTAAAAGGGTCTTGTGGGCCCCCACAGATTTTCAGGCCATCCTTTGAGAATCACATGCATTGTATTCCTTCTGCCATGCCACAGACACTAGAAACTTCTTAAGGTCAGAAAGCATATATTGTTCTGTTTACCACAAAGCTACGTAATATTATGTGTTGAGTCATACTTATTGTTTTGCTGACCAGAAGAATCAGATTTTTCACTATATTCTCATTCTATTTCCTTCTTTTGTTAGAGCAGTTGTAAACTGGAATTTGGGGATATTGAGGAAGAGGGAAAATGAGCCTTCTTTCACTCACTACTTCCATAAAAGAAGGTTCATGAATACTTGGAAATCACCTATGAAGAAAACAATTCCATCATAGTATCAACAATATTCTTAGAATAATTATTTTATTTTATATTGAACAAACCTTATAAACTTGGTAGTACAATTATAATCCTCATTTTAACAGATAATGAAACTGAAACCCAGACCAATTTGCTCAAGTTGTTATAGCTAGTAAGTGACTACTGAGCAAGGGCTGAGAAAATAGAACTCAGACTTGGATCATGAATAAGTGGAAGGAATGATTTAATATATTTAGTTATGCAAAATTTTTGTGCTATAGAATATTAATACTATTAGGGATTGAGAATATTTACAGTAAGGTGCCTTTATGGTAATGAAATGTTTCCAGTTCTTTGGGGAGCATTCGATCATCTGCTAAAGCCATTTATTGCCTGATCTGCTTGAAAATGAACATTATCCCTCCAATTACTTTCAACTACAGTGCTGTGACATAATTAGGTTTTCCAGGAAGTCCATTTTGGTGTCATCATAATTTTCATTAGCATAGTGAGCAATGACAGCTTCTTTGGCTACCAGACTGATGTAATTATTTCTCTGTAAACCTAGTATGCTACCTTCAAAAGGAAAAGACCAGGTTTGCAATTCAGAAACTCAGAGTTCCTGTGGAGAGCAAGGGCAAGGTCAATTTCTGTTTGGAAATAATAGGAACATCTATAGTATTTGAAGAAACACTATAATCATGATCTAGAGTGCTAATCAACTTGATCCAAGCTCCAATTCCAAAAAATTCTAAAACAATGAACTGGAATCAGAGTTATCAGCCTTCTATTGCATTATTCTAATGGAATTTGGGACTTTGTTGGTCACATTTAATACTTTGGGACCCTTAAAGCCCAAAGGAAAAAAAATGCCTAGAGGCAGGATGTGGAGTGGAGACTAGTATAGTCTTCTAAATATGCTTGAAAGATCACTCCAGCGATGTGTCATAGTTAAAAAAAAATGAACACAATTATATGAAATTACATGTCAATATGCATTTTATGCAATTTAGTTTTCAGTTTCTATCTGAAAATCCAATTCAAAATTTGGTGGTTGGCCTTATTTAGACAAAATATATAGGGTCTTCAGATAAAGGAGGAAAACTCCAGTGGAGCAGAGGAGATGGTCTACAGGGAGGGGAGGATAGGAAGAATGAAGGAAAGAATAACTCCCGTAGAAACTATGTACATATGTGAGAATACCAATGCAGGGGAATTCTACCTCTGAGTTATACCTCCAGCACCATTTTATTTTTTTAAACAGGGTCTCACTAACTTGCTGAAGGTCACCTGTGTCTGCTTACCAAGTACTAGGATTACAGGGGTTAGAGGTGTGTGCCACTATACTTAGCTGAGAGAATTCTTTAAAACCAACGATATGGAATCATCCAGAAATCACCCCTTCAACTTTAGGGCATTGTACGTGCTAATGTTGTCATAGGTGTATACTTATCTTTAAATATATACAGGAATATACATTAAATATGTACAGCTGTTTTTTGTGTGGTACTGAGGATTGAACACAGGGGCATTCTACCTCTGAGCTATACTCCCAGTTTTATTTTATTTGTTTTTATTTTGTAACAGGGTATATCTAAGACATGGTAGCTGTCCAAGAACCTGCAATCCTCCTGTGTCTGCCTCCCAAGTACTGGGATTACAGGTATGATCCACAAAAGCCAGCTACTATACAGCTTTTTTATTTTTTAAAAATATGACATTTTCATTTAGTTTAACTATAATTAGAGAAATAACTAAAAAGAAACTCAGGGTAAGAGATCAAGAGGACTTTTTAAAATTATAACTTATCCATAAAGCATAGAGAGAAAAAGTAATATTCTAGTTTAAGAACTGATGACAATGGTTAGCTTTGACACATGTGCAGTTTCTTTTACTGATAATAAATCTTATAGCTGATTAAATAGCTCAGTTTGCAGTAAAATTGGTTCACATGATACATTTTTATATAGACAGAGCAACTGACTTTATTTCCTTTATGGTGATAGATATTTTCTCCCTGACCTTCTCTTAAACTTGATAATACTCACTGTTAGAAACAGCTAGTATTAAAAAAGGATTTGTCATTAAGGGTTTTTCAATATGTGGCAGGGATTATGTATTCCTCGTAGTGACAAAACACAGAAGATCCTTGAAAAATAATGTAGTCAAGTATGTGAAATAACTACCATTGGGGATAAGCTACTTTGTCACTTAGAATCCACTGCCTACATAAAACTAAGGTCACTTTTTTTTTTTTTTTTTTTTTTGCAGTACTGGGGATGGAACCCAGGGACATTCTATCTCCAAGCTACACCTCCACTCCTATTTTTTATTCTTTATTTTGAAACAGGGTCTCACTAAGTTGCAGAGAGCCTCACAAAGTCGCTGAAGCTGTCCACAAACCCAGATCCTCCAGTCTCAGCCTCCCAAGTACTGGGATTACAAGCATGCGCCACCTAGCCCAGGTAACTAAGGTCATTTTCTAGCATGATTATGCAAGATACAAAATTCTGTAATTGTAAACCAAGCCAAAGACAAGTAATCAATGCAGGATTTATGTAGCCTGCATGCAACAAATTCAGGGAATAAGGAATGGAGATAATTATGGTTAACCATTATGAACAAACATGAATAACTCTGAAACTATGTTATTGTTTGATATAATTTAGTAAGATTAAAAGAAAATTTGCCAGTTTATCTACAACATGGAACATTAGGATTCAAAATCCAACCTCTGATGTTGATTCCACTCTACTTTCTACCCTCACAGAAACTGGGTTATGCTGTGTAACAATTCTCAGCAAATACTCCTGTCACTAGCAACTGTCTTGAGAACATTGTCATTTTATATTTATCTATTGCTATCAATGAGCAGGTATGTTGCTGTACAGCCTAATACAAGAGGCTATAAGAAAAAGTGGAAGATAGAGTCTTTGTCCTGATGGCTTTTATAAATAATAAGAAAGACAAATTAAAACAATCAACCCATATACACATACATTATACTACTGACTAGATAAAAAAAACTAATCTGAGCCAGGCGTGGTGGTGCACGCTTGTAATCTCAGCATTTGGGAGGCTGATACCAGAGGATCCAGGTTCGAGGCCAGCCTCAGCTACTTAGTGAGGCACTCCACAACTTAGTGAGACCCTGTTTCTAAATAAAGAATAAAAAAATAGGGCTGGGGGTATAACTCAGAGGTAGAATGCCCGAGTTCAATCCCCAGTACCGAAAAAAAAAAAAAGGAAAGAAACTAATCTGTTTCTAAATGGGATGGACCCTATCAGTTTCTTATTTATTGGGCAGTCACCTTGCTAATCTGCCCCCATGGACCCGGAGCCAGGGGGCAGTCCCCATCTCAACCTGCCCATGTGTACCCAGAACCAGGGGACAGCCACCATCCCAACCCACCTGTATGGGCCCAGATCAGGTAGGCAGTCATCATCTCAACCTGCCGGGCAGTGTGGGGACTAGTAACACTGCAGCATCTAAAGTCTACCTAAAAGGAAGCCAGCGAATAGATATGGAAAAAGAGAAAACAGCCACAGATATCCACATCCTAAATGGAGGGCATTGTCCCACACACGGGACAGAGATTCAAATGCCTGGATAGAATCTACAGTAGTAATACCCAAGCTCACCTTCCCCTCCAGAGCCATAACAGCATTCAAGTAGGGAGAGTCACAGACACAGGGCCTGTAGAAAGCACAGAACCCTCTGAGTATACACTGGATCCAGCCCCACTGACACCTGCAAAGACAGAGAGTGGCAGACAGAGAGGGGCACATCATGTGGAGACCCAAGATACTGAAACTTGCAGTGGGAGAGACACCAGTGGCACGCTGTGCCTGCATTGACAGAGATATCAGGCCAGGGTCCTGATCATTGTAAGAGACTTAAAAGTGGGCCTACAAACTGACATCACTACTATAGGTCACAGAGCAAATAAGAATGCTTGGAACATGCTTTAAAGTATACTATAGTAAATATACATTAAATGGTTGAAAATATTCATGCGGACCCAAGAGGATGGCAGAAGCCAAATCTGATCTGTACTTGTATATTTGCAGGGGTGTCATTTTTTTTGTTATATTCTCTTTTAGTTTTGTATTACTTTATTTTTTGTTTATTTGCTTGGATGGTTGTTTGTTATTTTTTGTTTGTTTGTCTGCCCTCACACTTCTCTTTTACACACTTCTCCCTTTATTTCCTATCTATATCCTTCTCTTTAGAATTTTTCATCTTTTCTCTTTTCTCTTTGTCTTAGATTAATTCCATTTCATATTACTACCACTAAATACTCTACATTGACTACTAAAATCTCCCCACATACTCACTGTCTCTAATCTCTACCAAATATTACCCTATTACACTCAAAACTTCATTCTGTGTGATCATATCCTCTATTTTACCCTCTTCTTGCACTTATCTTCTTCTAACACATCATCCAACCTTCACCATTGAATGCAACACAACTCACTCTTGTACATAAGAGCTAAGACCTCTAAATCCCTATAGCCGAGATTGGAACAGAAAGGTGAACCACCAGAAAGGACTTTCCAGTCACCAGGTATTAATGAAACACAGCTGATAAAAGAGATTGCCCAACACCATGAGCATTGAGGTTCAAAAACAAATAGGGCACAAACTACTCTGCTCACACCTCTAAACTGAATCCCTATAATGAAGTGACAGACAGGACCCTGGACATTAACACATGAAACACATCAATGACACCACTGCAGCAGACAGAAGGAGCCCCAGAATAATTGCAACTGACGACACAGAGGTAGAACAAAAGTGGAGTGATAATAGACATAGTTTTCAAGCCTGATCTCAAAGGGTGATAAAAGCACAACAGAGAACAGGAGCAACATTATGGTAGAGGCTATTCAATGGTAAGGCATACTTAGTAGAAAATACATATCTCCACAAAGTTACCATTCAGAGTGAGAAAATAGACATATGAATCCTATAGGTGGAAAGAAAGCTAGCAAAAACAACAAAGATATAAACAAAAAATGGAAATGATGGGAAAAAAGAATAGCAAGGAAACAATGAGCTCCCTCAAAACCACAATAACAGAATCCACCAACACTACCTGAGATTTAACCTAACACCAATTAGAATGGTAATCATTAAAAACACAAATAATAAATGCTGGTGAAGGTGTGGAAAAGTGGGAACCCAAGCCGGGCATGGTGATGAGTGCTTGTAATCCCAGCATTTGGAAGACTGAAACTGGAGGATCTGGGTTCACAACCAGCCTCAGCTGCTTAGTGAGTCCCTCCACAACTTAGTGAGACCCTGTTTTATATAAGGCTGGGGCTGTAGCTCGGAAGTAGAATGCCCCCAGGTTCTATCCCCAGTACCAAAAAAAAAAGTGGGAACCCTAATACATTGTTGGTGGATTGCAGATTAGTGCAACCACTTTGGAGAACAGTATGGAGGATCCTCAGACAAATGAGAATGAACCTACCATATGATCCAGCAATACCACTTCTGGGTATCTACCCAAAAGAATGGAAACCAAACTATTAGATCAACACATGTGTATCTATGTCTATAGCTGCACAATTCACAATAGCCAAACTATGGAACCAGCCAAGATTTCCATCGACAGATGAATGGATTACAAAACTATGGGACATGTACACAATGGAATTTTACTTAGCCATAAAGAAGAACAAAATTATGTCATTTGCAGGGAAATGGATAGAACTGGAAAACATTATGTTAAGTGAGATTAGTCAATCACAAAAAGTAAAAAAATTGCATGTTCTACCTAATATGCGGAAGCTAGGGAGAAATTGGGTCAAAGGAGAAACTCTAAACTAAGAAAGAGAAACCTTAGTTGAGCAAAGAAGGCCACCTAACTTAAAGTTATGGAGAGGTAGAGGGAGCACCCTAATGCAAATAATGTACATTCACAAACATATCAAAAGCAATCACTAAGCCAAGCTGAACATGAGGAGGAGGGAGGGGAGGGAAATAAGGAGGGTATTGGGGAAGGGTTAAAGAACTTCTATGTGCATGTATGCCTCTACCAGCTTGTACCTCATTAAGATGTATGATTAGAAATCAACAATAAAAATTCTTATTTTTTTATTTACTTATTTATTTAGTATGTGTGGTACTGGGAATTGAACCCAACCAGATTCTAGCTCTGATTTACATCCCCAGCCCTATTAAAAAAAACAAACATGGTGTAACTACACTAAGTCCTGAGGCTGTCCTCACACCTGTGATCCTCCTCTCTCAGCCTCTCAACTTCTGAGATTACAGGTAGATGTCACTACACTTGGCCCTCTAACAATTTCTTTTTTACTAATATTTTAGTGTTTGTTTTTATTGTTGTTGTTGTTGTTGTTATTGTGGTGTTAGGGATTGAACCCATGGACACTCTACCTCTGAGCTACATCTCCTGCTATTTGTTTTTTTTATTTTGAAACAGGATTGCAGAGAGTCTCACTAAATTGCTGAGGCTTGTTGTAAATCTGTGATACTCCTATTTCAGCCTCTCAAGTACTGGGATTACAAGAGTGTGACACCACACCCAACTATTTTTGAACTTTGAGTCATTTGTTATGTTTAATTGATACATATTAATTATACATGTTTATAGTGTACAGCATTTTAATCAGTACCTGCTTACATGCAAAGAAAGGTTAAAGGAAACTCCTGGAAACTCACTTTTGAAGGTGATTTTAAACCCTGATCTGATTTCATTTTGATTATACTTTTGTTTTGGTTCCTTTATACAAAGCACAAATTATTACAATAAAAAAAAGAGAGAGAGAGAGAAAAAGAAAAAAAAAAAGTGAGTTTCCAGCCTGGCATGGTGGTGTATGTTTGTGTAATCCCAGTATTTGGAAGACTGAGAGAGGAGGATCACAGGTTCACAGCCAATCTCAGCTACTTAGTGAGGCCCTCCACAACTTAGTGAGACCATGTTTCAAAATGAATAATAAAAAATAGGTCTGGCCGGGCGTGGTGGCGCACGCTTGTAATCCCAGCATTCGGGAGGCTGAGACCGGAGGATCCGGGTTCGCGGCCAGCCTCAGCTACCTAAGTGAGGCACTCCGCAACTTAGTGAGACTCGGTTTCAAAATAAAAAATACAAAATAGGGCAGGGGGTATAGCTCGGAGGTAGAATGCCCCTGAGTTCAACCCCCAG
>PVLC010003551.1:0-22426 GCA_004027655.1 Graphiurus murinus | reverse complement strand
TGGGGGTATAACTCGGAGGTAGAATGCCCCTGAGTTCAATCCTCAGAACCGCAAAAAAAAAAAAAAGTCTGGAGGTGTAGCCTAGAGGTAGAATATCCTTGGGTTGGATCCCCAGTACTGCATATATAACACTGTACCCTATAAATAAGTACAATTATGGTGCGTCAATTTAAAATTTTAAATATTTTTGAAGTAGTTACTAACATGATATCTATTCTTTTCCAGAACTTTCGATAGAATTCTGCCTAATATGTATGTCACCAAATGGGAGTACCAGATAATAAAAATAGTGTCATTATTATAATAACTTATTTATCATAACAGACTCAAAATTCATTGAGTGTTTTATGTGTGACAGTTATATATGGAGTGTCCCCTGAAGAGCTCAGAAATTGGTATTTGGAATTGATATAATTGAGTCATGAGAGTATTATTCTCATCAGCAGATAAATCTATTTATCCTCTTAGTAACCTAGACTGGTGGGATCTGTCTGGAGAAGGTGGGTTCCTGGGGGTGTGGTCTTAGGGACTATGCTTGTGTCTTTGAAGCCCTTTGCTTGCTGGCCCTCTTGATTCCAGACTCTGTAGTGCAGAGCAGGTCCCACCTGCTCTCCCTCTCTCTGCTTCCATAGACCTCATTCTCACATGGACTGAACACTGAATCTCCAAGAAACTGTGAGCAAATAAATCTTTCTTCCTTTAAGTTGTGTGGTCAGGTCATTTGGATTGTATCAGTGAGAATGTAGACTGAGGCAGAAATTGGTACTAGAAGTGAGATAATTGCTATATCTAAGTCTGACCATGTGTTTTATGAGTCTTTGGAACTGGTTTATGAGAGAGAGTTGGAAGAGCCAAATATAGCTAGAAAGGTAGACAGTGGAGACTGTTCAAGAGATTTTAGAGGGCAAAGAGGACTCCACTGGAAAATGGAGTAGAGACCACACGTGTTATATTCTGGCAAATAACTTATCAGCATTTTTCCCATGTCCTGAAACCTTTGTGTGAGGTAGAATTTGAAGATGACGGACTGATTAAACTGGAAGAGGAAATCTCAAAACAGCAAAGTATTCATCCTGCATTATAAATACTGATATCCACAATCAGTGAATTGTACACTGAATTTTAGGAGCAGAAAGAAAAGCAGAGAAGCTATAGATTTGCAAATTGGCCATAAAGGCATTTGTAAAGGTGGGGCCCAGAGAGATGGTGTCAGTATATGGCTGAAGAAAGGTCAACTGTTTTGTGTAGGAACAAAGAAAGGAATGTGGTTGGGGCAGTTCAAGCTCAAGTGCAGAATCAAGGAAACAAGGACTAATTGGTAATGGCTATGATTGAAAATAGTCCAGCAGCAGTGACTGAAAGGGGTGTGTCTACCTTTCCTGATGGTTGTGGATGTCAGTAGTCATATAATGCTTGTTTTGATGGAAAAAAAAGGGGTCATGGAGCCTTCTCCTCAGATTTCAAAGGAAAGGCTGGGAAGCCAGGCAGCATGTGGTAGGATCAGAACCACTTCAACCCAAATGGGGCAATTTGTGAAGCTGTGAGTATAAAGCCAAGGTCGCAAACAAACAAACAAAATACACAACTTGGAAATGTGAGAAATGTGGAACAACTACAAAGAAAGGCTACAAACTGTAAGCCATGTAAAAGCCCTTTTAGATCACATTTCACTGCCATATGCCCTAGGTGCCAGAAATGGAGCTGCAGGATTAAATATTTGCCCTGCTGGATTTCAATACCATTTTTTTCTCATGCCTTCTTTATATGGCCCTATTTCTTCCTTTAGGAATATAAATGTTTACTCTGTGCCATTGTACATTGGATCTATGTGAATTTCTTTTTATTTTTATTTTTATTTTTTTTACAGGAGCTAACAGCCAAGAAGTCAATTTAAGTCTCTAAGGAGACTTGGATTTTGGGACTTTTGAGCATGCTGGAACTGTTAAAACTTTGGTAACTCATGAATATTGACTAAATGCATTTTGCATTCAGAAATGGGCATGAGCTCTCCAGGGCCAGGGGCATAATGTTATAATTAGATAAATAATGGTTCCTGAAGAGCTCATAAATTGGTGTTTAGAGTTTATGTAATTGAGTTAGGATGGTTGAAGTCTCATAAGTAGATAAATCCATTATGGATTTATTTGGGTAGTAACTTGGATGGTAGGGTGTAGCTGGAAAAGGAAGTCTCCCAAAGGTGCGGCCTTAGGAATTGTGCTTGTGTCTTTGAATCCCCTTGCTTCCTGGCTCTCTTGCTTCTGGTTTCTGTGATGTGAGGAGCAAAGCCTGTGTGCTCTCCCTCTCTCTTCTTCCCACTGTGATGCCCTGACATCCATAGATTCTGTCCTCACGTGGACTAAACCCAGAATTTCCAAGAACACAACAAATACATCTTTCTTCCTCTAAGTTATGTGGTCAGGAATTTTGAATTGTAGTAGTGAGAACATGACTGAGACACTAGGTCGAAATGTATGACAAATGTATTATATGTTGTATTTCAATTAATTTTGCAACAAACAGTTGAAGCAGGTACTGTTTATTGACCCAATTTTATAAATGAAGAAATTATGGTTCTCAACTTATTTATAGTAGTCCTAAAATTGGAAATATTTCCATTTGACTTGAGAGTTATTTTACTACATTGCTTCTCATTTGTGGGTTAACTCAATTCAGTGCTTCTTTTGCATGCATACAATTTTACAACCCATTAAATATAATATGACATAAATCTGATTTGCATACATGAAAGCTTTACAAACACATGAAGAATTCTCTTCTGAATGACACTGTAGCTGCCTCCATGGAATGGCAACTTCTTCAAAGTACAAGAAATAAAGTTCTCTTTTAAATTAGTCTCCTAATAAAGTGTCATCTTAGAGTGTTGTCAACCTTCAGAGACAGCTTGCTTATCTATCATCTTGAGCTAATATTTTTGTTTGGTTGAATTTTTTATTTTTGTCTGCACATATCATTTCAACTTCCTGAAATAAAACTCTGAAAACATTTAAATAGAGCACACCAATGCTTGCATTAAGAGCTATAAAATGATTTCTTCATATGCATAAAAGAGAAACATACATCACCCACTAAACCTTTTAGCTACGAAGCCTAAAAGGTATCTGAAGGAGGTATGTTATATGAACTCAAGTTGGGCTAAAATTTTTAGCACAGTGGAATAATCTAAGAGTGTGGAAGAGTGGATCACAGTGGCACAGACCTGTTACTCCAGTGCTTAGGAGGCTGAGACAGAAGGATTGCAGGTTTGAGGATAGCCTCAAAACTTAGACCTTGTTTAAGAATAAAAAATAAAATGGGGCTTGGGATATAGCTCAGATGTAGAATGCCCATGTGTTCAATCCTCAGTGTTCCCACACAAACAAAACAAAACAAAAAAAGGGGGGAGAAAGCCATGAGACCTATACTTTCAGAGTAAGATAGTATATTCATTTCTTGTTGCTGCAATAACAAATTATCACAAATATGGTGGATTTAAAAGGTAGAAACTTATTCTCTCTAAGCTATAGAGACCAAAAGTCCAAAATTGGTTTTACTATGTCACACTCAAGGTGAGGCAGGGTGGGCTGCTTTCCTTCCTGGAGCTCTAAGGGTGAATCTTTTATTTTCTTCTCCAGAATCAAGGGGCTGAGGGCTTTTCATAACTTATGACTGAATCACTCCAACCTCTTCCTCTATGCTCACATTGTCCTCCTCTCCTTTCTGCAATATCCCTCTGCCTCATTCTTATGAAGACACTTACGATTTTGCTTAGGGTCCACTCGAGTAATTCAGGATAATATCTCCATCTCAAGATCCTTAAATTAATCACAATTTCAAGGTTGTCTATATCAAGTGATATTTACAAGCTTTAAGTATAAGCACTTTATAACTTTGGAGGCCTTTATTCACCATAACTCAGATTGAAAAATAGTCAAATAAACCATCTTACGGATTTAACCTTGTTTATACTGATTATTTGCCCTATGTGTCCACAGATACCTTGATACAAGAACAGTGACCTCTCTGTTTTCAATTAGTTATCTCTTCCCCCAGGCAAGTACTCTTTTCACTGAATTCAGTGTGATCTTTCTAAAACTCTTGTTATTTCCATAGTTCTCTACCATCTAAAAGAATATAAGATACAAATGTTATAATAGCATATGGGTCTAAACTCCTTCTTTATACAATCTCAATGCTCTCCTTTCTTCCTCAATCTCTGTCACTATATCACATGTGTCCTACATCTCAGTCATACTGACTGGATCTCTGCTGCCTGAGAGGATCATGCTCTTTTGAAAACACTTTTATTGGTGCATTATAATTGTACATCATAGTGAGGCCCAAAGTCATACAAACAAAAATGTGCATAGGTCTTGTGTTTCTCTACAAGTCCTACCCCTGCTACCTACCATGCCTGTACATAATAATGGAATTGGTAGTGATTACTTCATATATGGGCATAGCATAACTTAAATTGTTTCTTTCATCAGTTCTCTTTTTCTCATTCCCACCTTCCTCCTCTTATCCCATTCAACTATTTTACTTCTCAGTCTCTTCAATGTCCTAAAGTCCCAATTGTTTCCTATTTTCTCTATGGATTCCACATATGAGAGAAAACAACTCTTGACATTCTGAGACTTGATGATCTCACTTAGCATAACATTCTCTAGTTACACCCATTTTTCTGCAAATGACATGGATTTTTTTCTTTTGTATGGCTGGATAAAATTCCACTCTGTATTTATACCACATTTTCATTACCATTTATCTGCTGACAGAAACCTATGCTGGTGTCAGTATTTGGCTATTGTTCATGTTACTGTTCTTTATGGCTGAGCAAAATTCTATTCTTATATATAACACATTTTTTAATCCATTCATCTGTTGATTAAAACCTAGATTGGTCCCATAATTTGTCTATTGTAAGTTGTGCTGTTTCAAACAAGGGTATGCATGAATTAAAATAGTATTCTGATTTTAATTCTTTTGGAAAGACACTGATGAGTAGTAGACCTAGATAATATGTGGTTCCATTTCTAGTTTTTTGAGGAACCTCCATAATGATCTCCATAGTGTGTCTACCAATTTGGACTTCTACTTATAGTGTATAAGAGTTCCTTCCCTGTCCCCATCCTTGCCAGCATTTATTATTTTTGTATTCTTGACAACTGCCATTCTAACTGAAGTCAGAATCTTAGTGTAGTTTTGATTTGCATCTCCCTGCTTGCTAACAATGTTAATAATTTTTTCATATATTTATTGACCATTTGCTATTCTAGGCTTTTTGTTGTTTCAAATGAAATTAAGGACTGATTTTTCTATGTCTGTGAGGAGTGACTGGTAATTTCTTGGGTATTTCTTCTTTTAAGAAGTATCTATTCAGCTCAATTGCCCATTTTTACTTGGGTTGTTTTGTTTTTTAGTATTACATTTTAAAGTTCTTTATATATTCTAGATATTAGAGCATCTAGAGGAGTAGCTGGCAGAGATCTTCTCCCATTCTTTAGGCCCTCTCTTCGGACACTTGATGGATTCCTTTGCTACAACGAAACTTTTAAATTTAATGCCATCCCATTTTTTGATTCTTAGTTTTATTTCCTGAGCTTTGGGGGTCTTATTAAGGAAGTTTCTACCAATGCTTATATATTGGTCAGTTGGTCCAATGTGTCTTATACCAATTGCAAAGTTTCTGTTCTAAATTCTAGGTCTTTAATTCATCTTGAGATGACTCTTATGTAGAGTGAGAGTGAGGTCTAATTTCTATTTTCTACATAGATGCAAAAATTCTTAATAAAATACTTGCAATTCACATTCATAAACCACATCAAAAAATTGTATACAATGACCAGTTGGTTTCATTCCAGGGATGCAATGCTGGTTCAACATACACATATAGACAAATATAATTCATCACATAAATATAACTAAAAACAATTGCATAATCATCTCAATAACCGCAGAAAATGCATTTGACAAAATCCACATGACATATGGTGGATGGCCAATTAATTTACTAAATGAACGAACAAAGGCAGAAACTGTTAGGTTGGGAGGGTTACATTGAGGTATTTGATCAACACCATAGATACTAATACTATTGTAGCAAGCAGCATAATTTTAGTCCTAATAAGCTCTCTTTCAGCTCAGTGGTAAAAATCAGAATTTCAGAGAACACTAGAAGCTATTTGTGAGAAATGAACATGGCTAAGTGTTAACGATTGTTGCTACTTTTCTAGACCCCAGTTCCAGTACTCAAACAGAAATATGTAAAAAAAAACTAACTTTTTAGATTTTATCTGTTACTACAGATAAAAAATGCACACAGCAGCGAGAGCATACAATACTTCATATATCACTTTACAATATCTAGTGCGAAGAAAATAAAAACAGTATCAGTCTTGGGATTCTATTCCTTTTTTCAAACATACCCCAGAGAATATTAGCTTATTTGGCCACCTTTCCACATCCTAAAAGGAGGCTATGGAGCAAGTTTCATAGAGCATATCCAATGGATCTCTATAAAAACAACAGTTTAATTAAAAAATCTACTACCATTCAAAGAATAAATGGGCTCACTTCTGAAATCTACAACCTAGGCCTTATCTACTGTTACTCTTTATCTGTACTTTTCTTACTCGAGTAAATCATTAGAACTTTATACTATTTAAAAAAGAAAGACTATTTCCATAAATAACTAAAAAGATTATAGCTCTATTTGTCAGAAATTGCATTCATAGAGGTATAGAGTTTAATACAATGTAAGAAGCAAGTTTTTGTTTTGTTTTGTTTTGGGTTTTTTTGTTGTTGTTTTTTTTTTGCAGTACTGGGAATGGAACTCAGGGGCATTCTACATCTGAGCTACACCCCCAGTCCTATTTTTTATTCTTTATTTTGAAACAGGGTCTCACCAAGTTTTGGAAGGCCTCACTAAGTAGCTGAGCCTGGCCACGAACCCAGATCCTCCAGTCTCAGACTCCCAAGTACTGGGATTATAAGCATGCACCATCACGCCCGGTGGGTTCTTTTGTTTTTTTTGTTGTTGTTGTTGTTGTTTTCTTTTTTCCTTTTTTTTTTTTTTGTAGTAGTACTGGAGAGTGAACTCACAGGCTTTCTATCTCAGAGCTACACCCCCAGCCTTATGTTTCATTCTTTATTTTTCAAACAAGTTCTCATTAAGTTTCAGATGGCCTCACTAAGTAGCTGAGGCTGGCTGAGAACCTGTCATCCTCCTGTCTTAGTCTCCCAAGTACTGGGATGATAAGCATGTGCCACCATACCTGGCTGAAGTGAGGGTTTCATAGGAGGGTATCAGATAAGATTCTTCTTGAAACTTACTAAACATCGAAATGACCAAAAATATAAAATATATATCTGAGAATCTTAAGAGATGAAGGAAAATTAGGTATAGTTGGCTTACGTTCATTTATAGGCAGAAGTATACCAAGGTCTTAAAATATATAGAATTAAAATAATAAACTTTTTTTTAAAAGCCAGTAACAAAATGCTGCAAGTTTCTCTGGTGTAAATGACTATCAGAGGGCTCTAGGCCTGGCTGACAAAGAGCTAATTCTTTCTTGGGGACTGTATATAGGAAAGAGAACATAGTTTTGTTTTGTTTAACTCCCCCCCCCATCAAGTCTTTAAAGCATATTAAAGAGCTACCATAAGTAGTAGACTATGAGGCTGCCATAGCATGAATTATGCAAAATGTATCTCTTCCCTTGCATGCTAAAGTTGAAATTCTTTTCACATGGAAAAGCTTGTAGGCCACAAATTAAGCTAGATGACATTCAATTTGGATGCATGATTGAGGCAGCAAATGAACTCAAATATGTAACCAGTCACTAAAATCAAATGTTTGAATTACTGAAACCTTTCTTTCTCTATAGGAAAAGAGGAGGAGAAAAAGCAGGAAGCACTTTGACAAAGAAAGGATGCAAGAAAAGGTGACAAATGATAGACTTTAATTATTCCTATTTCCTCTCCAAGATGAAATGTATAGAAATTACAGAGAATATATGTCATGGCTAGCTGCAATGATACCTTTACATCGCTCTGTTTTGGATGTTTTATAAAGTGCTAGCTATTTTATAGTGTAAGTCATTGGAAAATAAAACAAGATCTCTAAAGTTTGTTCTGGCCTTGGGATAGAAAACCAGAAAAGTTTGTCTAGTAATGGTTAAATAAAAACCATCATTTGAAACTTTCATGTGCTTTTTGAATAATTAATGATATAAACCTAAGAGTTCTTGTATGGCAATACTCACTATTGAATCTTATTTATGCAAAATTAAGTGTAATCTGGAGCAAATCTTGACAATTAAAATGGTTTACTTAAAAATGAAAGCGGAGTTTGGAGTGCTGGGGTGGCATCCAGAGGGAAGAGTAAGAGAAAGTCAGGAGGAAATCAGATGTAGAGAAAGATTATTTTTGTTTCTTTGTTACCACCTCCTAACCCTGAAAGATCTATTAAATGAAGCATTATTTCCTATTGTTTCTTACATTAGTAGATAAAAAGCTACATAGAGATAATCAAGCTGGCCAATATTCAGGATAATTCCAAGCTCTACTTTGATTTCAATGAATACACAAGTATGCCTTAATCACACATACATTTTTCCACTCTCTTCTCACCTTCATTTATTTTTCCTTGTGATCATTCAATGAATATGTATTAAGTACCTATTGTATGACAGGTTGTAGGCTAGGTAATTGGTCTACCTATTTGAAGTTCAAAATCTGATAAAGGTCAAAAGAAAGCAAACATACTTTCTGGAAGGCATTTAGAAAATTAGCCTCACACAACCTTAAAGGTGAATAGCCTTTGGCCAACTTAATAAATAATAAGACTAAATAAATAATAAGACAAAGATGATCAGTAAAGTATTTTATAGTTGTAGAAGAATAGAAAAAACTTTAAGTGCTAAATAATGAGGGATTATTTATATATTATAAGGATATTATATCATAAAAACATATAAACTAGTAATATTTAACTACATGGAGACACTTATATAACCCATTAAGTGAAGAACACAAGATACAATACCATATATATGGTATGGTCCCAAAATGCATATATATATATATATATATATATATATATATATATATATAACATTATTAGAGTTTATATCTTTGAGTAGATTATAAGGGAGATTATTTTTTAAATTTCCATGATTGTTTTGTTATTTCCCTAAATTTTGTAAAATAAATATGTAATACTTTTAAAATACTTTTAAAAACATTTCTAAACCAAATTATTTTAATCTTTGACATCATTAAGCTTAGTCTTCCTAATCATGATGTTTTTCATTAAAAAAATATACAACGGGTACCTAAGTTCTTTGGGTGTCTTGAAACCTTTTGGATAGTACTGTGAATACAGAAAAAGGCATAAGATATAGTCAAAATACAGTTGGAGCTGGATGTTGTGTCACATTCCTCTAATCCCAGTACTTGTGAGGCTGAGACAAGAGCATTACAGGTTCGAAGAGAGCCTCAGCAATTTAGTGAGAACCTGTTTCAAAATAAAAAGGGCTAAGGGTATAGCCCAGAGGTAGAATGCTCCTGGGTTTAATTCCCAGTACCAAAAAAAGATAATGGCTAATAAATTATTGTTTTTCTTATGAGCAATACGTTATAGAAAAATAAAAGTGCCTGCGTAGAAGAACTCTTGAAAAACATTTTGACAATCAGATGAAATTCATATGAAAACACAAAATGTCATACTGGTGTCAATATGCCTTTTAAATCATTTAAATAAGAACAAATGAAAAAAATGAGACAATAAAGAATGGTTGATATTCACTTGATCTACAGGCTTATTTATAGCCCTATCTAAGCATTAGGCAAAATCAGAAATTTATGACTAAAATATTTGCAGCACATGTCATAGAAAAAAGGGGATTAAATCTTTCATATAAAATGACATTTAAAAACCAATAGCCAGGTGTGGTGGCACATGCTTGTAATCCCAGTACTTAAGAGGCTGAAACAGGAGCATCACAGGTTCGGAGCTAGTCTCAGCAATTTAGCAGAGGCTCTATGCAAGTTAGTGAGACCCTGTTTCCAAATAATAAATAAAATAGGGCTGGGGGTACAATTTGGAGGTAGAATATCTCTGAGTTCAATCCCTAGTACCAAAAAAAAATGAAACTTTAATAAGAGAAATAGAGTTTTGTACAAGTAGTTTATAAAAGAATAAATACAAAAGGTAGGTGACAAATGAGAAATTATCTCAAAGTCATTAGTAATTCAAATGAAGGTTTGGCTACTAGATTATTAATATTTTGAATAATAACACTCAGTATTTATATTTTGGAATATATCATATTGAAAATAGCTGTTATTTCTTTAGAGCCCCCAGGGTTTACATAATGAGCATTACTATTTTTGTAATAAAAATGTTTCTCTAAAAAATATATAACTTAATTATAATGCAGCTATGTATATGCCATTCAATTTGAGTATAATGCAATGATGTAGATTTTATGTGAAAAATTTCTGAAAATTTCTGCATATAATAGTCTCTTTTTTTTCCCAGAAAGCCAATCAATAATATTAGAAACAAACTGGAAAACACTCTTGAAAAAATGTCCTGAAAAATCTATATGTAAAACTATGTATTTATAAGCCCACCAAGTGTTGTGTGAGACTACAATGCACCAGTAAAAATATTTAAAAATTATACATTTATGGAGTAAAATATAATAATTATATTTTATCTTTTCAAAATAAGCATTATAAAATATGAATCTATATTATTAGTAGTATGGGAAAGGAAAAGGAACAAATAACGTTATGTGCATGTATGAATGTATCTATGAATCTCACTATCATGGATAATTATGATGCACCAATAAAATTTTAAAAAATAAAAACAGAAATAATTATATGGCATGACTGCATTTTTATATATGTACTTTCCCAAGAGTATGTTCACTTGTGCTTAGTTTTTACCTAGCTTTCTTTTGCTATTACAGATGCTTGGCCAAGCCATTAAAAGATAGTCTTTTGAGGTAGGGATCTGAAAATTCATCCAGCCGTGTGCACTGCAAAATATCTTTCCATGTGAAATTATTTGGAAAATAGTATCCCAAGAATTATCAATCATGCCATTAGATGTTTCCTGATTATCAATTATTTACCATACTTTAGTCCTCAAATACAATAGGCTATTACGCAAGCTCAAATCCCTAATAAACGGAGTTTTTCACATTTAAACAAATAGATAAAAAGAGACCTCATTAAAATGAGGAGAGACCAATAGACTAGTGGAAGCAGATCAGAGGAGGGAGGGGGTGAGGTAAAGGAGAGGTATGGGGAAGGAAACAGACCAAATAATGTTATGTGCATATATGAATACACAATTAATCTCACTATCACATACATTCACAATGCACCGATGACATTTAAAAAATAACAATAAACAGATGGAAAGCCTGTATATTCTACACAGCATTCTTAAAAGCCTTTCCAGGAGAAACTGTTTTGAGAGTGAACTGATACTGGGGTTAGTTTTCTAATTTCTGACCCATAGTGATAGTTATCATTTTCCAGAGATAATCAAGCTGGTGTCTGCAATGACTAAATTGTTTATCCAAAAAGCAAACTGAACAGTGGCGGGTGAGCTTTCCACTCTGTTTCCTGCCAACATGCCTCTGCCCTCACCAAAGGCACAACATTCTCTGTCTGTCAGTCCTTGATCTCCTGACTGAAACTGCCTACCAGGATGCCAATTAGTGCCAATATGGCTGTGGGTGAACATGCACACAGAGACTCACAGTGAAGAAAAGGAAGAAAAAGCCAATGATTTGTTTTAAAGATATAGTCACAAAGTTTGGCAACAAAGCAAATTTCCTATGCAAAATCAGCTTTTAAATCTCTTTACAACATCTCTGAGTGATTTTTCATCACAATAACACAACAATATATGCAAAAACACCTGAATTGATTGTATGTCACCATTTTCATTATTGCCACCAGCATTGTTATCAGCATGGCTAGTATTAATGAGTGGTACCAGGCTTTAAACTAGGAATTTTGATATACCTCACTGATACAAATATGCATATACAAATGGAGTCCAGGGTGTAAAGAGTCATATGAAAAATGTTTAACTTAATTGTCTCATTTAATTCATATGAACTCCGATTTATATATATATATATATATATATATTATATTATATATAATATATATTATATATTCTTTTACAACAAAGGACTGTGAGGCAGAATGGGATTAAATAATTTATACAAAGTCACAAATTCTTTACATGACTGAATTTAGAATTAAAATCACAGCTAAATTGGTCAGGTGCGGTAGTGCATGCCTGTAATCCCAGTACATGAAAGACTGAGACAAGAGGATCGCAGATTCAAAGCCAGTCTCAAGAACCTAGCAAGGACCCCAGCACTTAGACCCTATTTCAAAATAAAAAATAGTGCTGGGATTGTAGCTCAGAGATAGGATTCTCCTGGGTTCAATCCCTAGTATAAAAATAAAATAAAATAAAAACATAAAACTAAATCAGAACTATCTTAGAATTTGACTTTCTTATGCCTTTTTCCCCTTCAGAGAAATAATATACTTTGTACAGAGCAGGTGTTTAATGCAAGTTAAATCCCACCAAATTTTTATGCATATTCTCAGTGTTATTAGTCATCACTTCATATCCCCCACTAAGATGACTATTATAAAAAGGATCACAAAAAAGTTCGAGAGAGTATATAAATAATTCAAAACTCTTATATACTGTGGGTATGAATGAAAATGGATGCAACTGCTTTTGAAATGAGTTTGACAGTTCCTCAAATTTTTAAACACACAGTTACCATATGACATAGTGATTCCACATCTAAAGAAATGGAATTACACTCAAAAAAGATAAATGCTCACACAAAAACTCAAACATGATTGTTTGTATCTCTATTATTTATTATAGAACAAAAGTGTAATTGATCCCATCATTACTTGATGACTATAACAACAATGTAAAGAGTATTCTCTTATTATGTATTATTATCCTTCCATAAAAAGAATAAAGTACTGATGCATGCTATAAAATGGTTAAACCTAGAAAATATTATACTAAGTACAAGAAACCAGACACAAAGCATAACATTATATAATCACATTTATATAAAATGTCCAGGATAGACAAATCTACAAAGGCAACCCAATTAAAAATGGGGCAAGGAGGCAGTCATGGTGGTATGCATCTGTAATCAAGAGTAACTGGGAGGTTAAGACAGGAGGTGAGACCCTGTTTCAAAGATAAATAAATAGGGATTTGAGATGGCAGAATAGAGGGAGACAGAGTGTTTCAGATGCTCCAAGATGTGGAACTCAACGACTAGAAAGACTGCTTCTTGACAAGAGAAGAAAAGCAATCAGAACTCAACAGAAGAACAACAGTTGAAACTCAGTGGAATTGGACACAGAACAGAGAGCAGAAGACTGAAAAGAGCTCTATGCATCTCACCTGGTGAGCAGAGAGCAGAGGCAGTGTCATCTTGGCCAGTCCACACCAGAGCTGGCAGCTGCTGAGACCTGGTGCCTCTCAGAGTCCAACTCCAGCAAAGAAACAGCAGAATCTTGTGCAGCCAGTGACTACAGAAAACTATTATAAAAAGCAATTACACTCTTTGCTCCACACTTGAATACCCCATGACTCAACTCCCCAGACCACCCAGTCAGAATACTCAGTGAAATCCTATGGCTACAGCTAAACTCATCTCTGCATGCAGGGGTTGAAGCAGCATTCCTCAAGACCATGAGTTAACAAACCATCCCAGGGGAAGCCTGCCCTCTGAGGCCACAGGGAATTGAGTGTTAAGGAACAGACCTATGGGGTCTGTGAATTTGCAAATCACTTCTGCAGAGGTAAGAGTGGAGGCTGCAGTCAGACAAAGCAGAAATGTGAATTACCAGATAGCGCCTAAGGATACCCAAGACCTAAAGTCCACAGTTTGTTGCTCTCCTGTAAGATTGTCAGCAATCACCACAGGACCACCAGCAGTCCCATGTGTGGGGTAAAATAACTCATGCCAGCTAGCTGTGCTGCAGACTTGGAAGGCTATAATCTTGCCTCCGACAGTGTTTGGGCACTAAAAGCACCAAGGTCAGAGGCCAAAAAGGTCTCAAGTGATTGCAGCTGCCCAGAGCAGCAGTGATGTCCCTAGGGCTAAATAACTGACCCACCCAAGTTCCAGGCTCAAAATGGTACAATCTCTCTCTGCTTGCAATTGGGCCCCAAAACAGGGAGGCCAAGGCCAGCAGGGGTTCACATGATCACAGATACAGGATGGGAACTCAACACTTTCTCCACCAGCAGAGTTTGTGCCTGGTGTGCATACATGCCAGTGACTGATAGATCTTACAACCAGCAGATCAGGAGTGGTGTCGCTGGGCCATCGAAGCTCAGTGAGCCCAGCCGCAAGCTCAGAACATAGTAATCTATGGCCCTACTGAGCTTAGGTCCAGTGGTCACAGGGGCTAGAGATCAGTGCTCTGCCTAGTTTCATGAGTTCACAATCAGCAGAGTGGCAGTGGTGTTTGTGGGGCATTAAATCCCAACCAGTAGGCTGCAGGCTCTGAATGGAATATCATAGTCTCTGGCCCTACAGAGTTTGGACCTGGAGAACACAGCGACCTGCAGCTAATCAGAGACTCCTATTTGCCTGCACTATGAGAAATATCTTATTAAAGAGGTTTTGGGGGACAAACTCAAAAGTTTGATGATATGAGACAGATTATAGAGGCAAATAGTCCTTATTATAGACACAGGACTCTCACACAAAGAGGAAGAGGAAGTTGAAACGATAGAAATACAAACTTGAGAACTCTGAAAACATGAAATTGAAGAACAGCAAGGAAATAATAAAGTTCTACAACTCAAAAACAAGTGAAATAACCAATACTGAGCTGCAAGAAATGCCAGAATGAGAATTCAGAATTTTATTTTCAGGATCCGGGTATGGTGGTACATGGTTGTAATCCCAGTACTTGGGAGGCTGAGGCAGGAGGATCACAGATTTGCAGCCAGCCTCAGCTAATTATTGAGGCCCTCTGCAACTTAGTGAGATGCTGTTTCAAAATAAAGAATAACAAGTAGGGCTGGGGATGTAGCTCAGAGGTAGAATGCTTCTGGGTTCAATACAGCTCCTGAAAGAAAACAAGTTCCAACCAAGACTGCCATATCCAGCAAAGACATCATTCAAAATTGATGGAAAAATAAAAGCCTTTCAAAACAAGCAGAAACCAAAAATAATTCATGACTACTAAGCCAGTACTAGAGAAAATACTTATAGCAAAAAACAAAAAGAAGTAAATACCAGAATCAGAGGAGGAGAGAACTCTACCAGATGGGCAACTAAGTGAAGGAGAAATAATACTACTAAAAAAAAAGAAAAGAAAATAGAAAAATGACAGGAAACAAAAATCATCTCTCAATAATAACACTGAATGTCAAGGTCTAAAGTCCCCAATAAAAAGGCATAAATTGGCAATATGGATTAAAGATCATATCCAACTCTATGCTCCTTGCAAAAAACTCACTTTACAGGCAAATATATCCATAGGCTAAAGGTGAAAGGATGGAAAAAGATAAACCATGCAAATAGAGACTGAAAACAAGCAGGGGTAGCAACAGTCATATCTGACAAAGCAGACTTTAAAACATATTGGACTTTAAGACAAAGTGGAGTCACTTCATCTTAATAAAAGAAACAATCCAATAAGAAGATACAGTTATAGTAAACATTTACACTCCAAATGTGCGTGTACCAACTTTTATAAAACAAATTCTTCAGGACATTAGGTCTCAAATAGACCCAAATTCAATAATATTGGGAGACTTCGACACACCACTCACACCACTAGATTGATCTTCCAGAATTAAAGAACACTATAAACCAAACAGACTTAATAGATATACACAGAATATTCCAACCAGCAACAGCTGAATATACATTCTTCTCAGCAGCTCACAGAAAGTTCTCCAAAAGAGACCACATTCTGGGCCACAAAGCAAGTAGCAGCAAATTTAAAAAAAAAATTGTAATATAATTTTCTGTATCTTTTCAGATCTAAATGGAATGAAAGTGGAAATCAACAACAGGAATACCAAAAGAAATTACACAAATACATGAAGAATGAATGATACACAGTGGAATGAGTACTGGATCAGAGAAGAAATAAGAGAATAAATAAAAAGATCCTAGAATTAAACAAAAATAGAGACACAACATACCAAAATCTATGGGACACTTTGAACATGGTTTTAAGATCAAAACTTATAGCACTAAGTACCCACATAAAAAATAAAAAAAAAGAAAGTCACCAAATAAAAAAAAACTAATGAGATACCTCAAGGACCTGGAAATGCATGAACTGTCTAATCCCAAAGCCAGTAGAAGACAGGAGATCATTAAAATCAGAGCATAAATCAATGAAATAGAGAGCCCCCCCAAATACAATCAACAAAGCAAAAAGATGGTTCTTTGTAAAGATTAACAAGATTGATAAACCCTTAGCCAACCTAACCAAAATAGAGAATCAACCCAAATTATTAAAATCAGAAATGAAAAAGTCTAGGGGTATAGTTCTGAGGTACAATGCCCCTTGTTCAATCCCCAGTGCAATAGAAAGAAAAAAAAACAGCCACATAAATGACACATAAAGTTGATCTTTTAAAATTGAAAGAATATTCTGATTGGAAAAAAGCCTTATATTCCATTGCCTTTGGTGGCAAAATATAGGTAATAGTGAGTTTTAGAGGAAGCAAGTACTTTTTGCAAAAAATGGCTACATAGAAAGGAATTGGTTCTACTCACCTTAATCTCTAAGAGGTGCTATTTCCTACCAGATTTGCTCCATATGGGCAACAGAAGAGCACCTACCAATATAGGCTAGGTCCACTGGAACAGATATTTCTCCTTCACAATATCTGCATCAGACCTAAAACTCAACCTACATTATAGAATAAAATGCACACTAAATGCTAAATAGTTTGTGTAAGCATAAATGTATGTGCTATATCATAAACACACAGTAAATTATGAACATTATATTGATTCAATTTTACAAAGTATATGCTACCTACAAAACCCAGGAAGTTAACACAATTGAGTGGGCAAGCTATAAGGAAACAGACAGTAGTAGAAATAGGCAAAATGGCAAAGATATGCCCACTCTAAATAGGGCCATTACCATTCATGAACGCAGGTTATTTCCATGTGGGAATGTAAATATATATATATATATATATATATATATATATATATATATATATATATATATATATATATATATATATTGCAAATCATCTGAATATTTTAAAAACAATAGAAATTTAATTGTATAAAATTTCATAATTTCTAAATCACTAGACATCTGTAAGCAAAATGTAGCCCACCATTGGCCACTTTATATAAGCCTCCAGCCCCTGCTCTACAATATATTAGAGGAACCACTTTGGCTCTAAAGTGGCTAGGATAAGTGACTATTCTGTTTCTCCTGTGAATTGTCTTCTTCCCTTGACCTTGTTTGGTATTTCAATGTTCACATTCTGTTTTATTCTAGATTTTATATGTTCACATCATACATACTACTTTTTATATCAATCAGTATGTATGGCTTAATATTAATAGATAACACTGACCTTTAGATATGTTCTTTCTTAATGTTCAAGTTGAAAATTCAAAATTTTGCCTTTTACTATAAATAAATTAACTTGTAGCTATATTGCTTTGCTTTTTTCTTCCTATTTACTACTGTTCAATGTGATCAGTACTAAGAATTGCTAAGAGGTGGGTCTATTTTTAAAAAGTATTGTACGTCAAGTGGGGTGACTAAAAAAGCATTATTTGTCTGATATTCTTCCTTATTTATGGAAGAATGTCTTTGAGCATGAACGTAAAATGGACTCTCTTGTCTTATTCTGGTGGAATTGGATTGGCTATGTGGTCCTTCAAGATCTTTACTGCTATGATTTGAATATAGTTTTTTTTTTCTTTCCAAATCTCATGTTGAAATTTCATCATTGTTGTGGCAATGTTGAGAGGTGATTAGATCATTAAGAGGAATTAATGCCTTTCTTGCAACATGGGGTTCATTCTTGCAAGATAGAGTTGTTATAAAGCAAGTTCAGACATTGTGTTCTGTTTCTGTCTTAACATGGTGGAATTATTATTACCAACTTCTTTAATCTATTCACTTTCTTCTTCAAGATTTTAGTCATACCTAGAATACTCATTAATACTGACAATAACAACTAATTTCCAGATATATTTAAGCTTTCAGTGTTCCTTTACCTATATCATCTTATTCATTTCTCACAAGAAACCTTTTGACATAGGAAGTTCTGTTTTCAGTAACCTCATGGACAGAGGAGGGAATCGAAAAACTTATGTGATGAAAACTATGTGATTACACTAGAAATCATTGAATTATAAATTTAAATAGGTGAATTGTATGGGATATGAATCATAAGCTATTATATAAAAGTCATTATTATTTGTAAATTAAAAAATAAGGGACTGGCCCAAGGTCTCATAAACAGTCACTTTCAGAACAGGATCTTGATAGCAGAAGAGATTCAGGAAGTGGAAGAAATACATAAGCATATGGTGATTACTAAACTACTACATGCAAGATCAGTCAACATGATCATTTCAAGATCTGCTCAAAACTGAGTTCTCCTCACCTCGCCTGCCTTCAGAAGCTTTTAAATTTCATCATGACTTCACCAACAACTCAGACATTTTTTAAAATCTGAACCTAGAGGTGAAGGCTGTCAACAGATGCAGCTCTGTAAAGCAGGTTAGACAGAAGCAGTGGCAGCAAAGCAAAATTGCCAATGTGCTTTCCCAATGGACTGTTTAATGGCATTTGTTCTGTTTGTCTCCAACATAATGTCCAAAATGTAGGTGTATTTTCAAAGTTTATTTACTTTCTCCTATGAAGTAGATACTTGTGCAACATAAAGAAGCTTCATTTGCTGAGTATGCTATAATTTGCATTTCAACTTTTAACTAACAAAAATACAGTAATCTCCTCCAAAGTCACAAGGTGACGAAACTATGAGCTTGGAATAACCATTGTTCTTCATTGTTTTCATTAAAGAAAGAATATGGATCTTGTTTTGAAACAGATATTATTGAGAACTTTATAGGCAGAATGCCATATCACTCCCCATCCCCATAAATGATATATACAGATTTTACTTCCACATAATTCTCAGTGAGCACCTGACCTATGAGATGACATTTCTTTGTGAATATTTGCTAATGTCTGCTATAGTCTCCTGTGCAGAATCAAACAAAACTTTTCCCACTCAACTTTAGTCAAGTGTTATATATTTGCTTATGAGTATTGCCCAGAAAAAAATGGGTCATCTATTTTAAAGAGATTATCTGGTATCTGTATAAATGAGGGTCCCTAAAAGGCTTTGGGGGGATTTTATTCTCAAAGAACCCATTTCAAAAAAAGCTTTACATTTACCCAGACTATAGAAAGTTATCCCAGCTGGAAAATCAAAATACCATCTCAGTAATTACATTCTTTCATTATTAGAATGAAGTTCTTTTTGATGTACCAGGGCTATTTCAATAAATGAGAAGTTCAAATGTCTTTCTCAGAAGATGAAGGGCATTTAGTACACTTCATTGTCTTTAGAGTTATGTCATCCCTCCCTCCAAAAAAGACATGATGATCTGCTTATTATGGGAAACTTTTTACAAGTGTCACTCTCTGTTTCAGAATTTTACCATTACTGAAACATTTTATTACACCTGCTCTGCCTGTAACAATCTTGTATTTCATAACTTGGGTAACTGAACCATAAAATACATACTAACTCTTCTGTTTCTCAAATTTAAAAAAATATTAGATTTGACTACAATTTTTACTGACAGTATATACAATCACATCCATGTGAACTCCTGTCATATCGCAATGCACTTGGGGCCATTTTTCAACTAGTTATTTTTCTACCACATCTCTAATATTTGTTCACTTGAAACAAGTTTCACTTCTATCATCCTTATTTGACAATCAAAACCCCTACCTGTAGACTAACTATATCATATTAAATATTTATTTTATTTTATGCCTCAATGAGTGATAATGAAGTCAATACAGTGAGAGAAGAAAACAGACACATTTATAAAATGAAGTATAGAAAGGGCCTTAGAAATCATCTGATCTTTGCCCTCATTTTACATATATGGAAACTACAATTAATGAAAAATAAATTACTTATCAAAAGTCACAATAGTTACGATAAATGTGGGCCATAGAACTCAGGTTCCCTTGTATTTTTCTGGTTATTCCTCTACTAACTTTACCTGATTTAAAGATTTACATGAATTTTGGCATCTCATCACCTAATCGTTTCCTGAACATCTCATCATTCACCTAGATTAACTTTTTTGTTTCTTTTTATGTTTTCCTCTTTTACATTCCAATAATACTCTATGCATAGCTTCATTAAAATACTCTTCATTCTATAACAATATTCTTAATTTTCTTATTTTTCTTCAGTAGCTTATGGATTTCCTGAGAAAAAGTACTGTCTTGTTTACATCCAAAAATTTATGTACAAAACTACATTTGGAACAAAACAGGTATAGTGTATGTTCATGGAGTAAAATTGTATTTTAAATTTCAACCTCAACCTTCAAATAAAAATTGTACTCAGAGCCTGGCGTGGTGGCACACACCTATAATCCTTGTACTTGGGAGGCTACGACTGGAGGATTGGAGGTTCAAGACAGCCTCAGTAAGTAGTGAGACTCTCATTAACCTAGTGAGACTCTGTTTCCAAATAAGAAAAAAATGAGCTAGGGGTGTAGCACAAAATTAGAATGCTTCTGGGTTCAATCCCCAGTACCACAAAAAGAAAACAAAACAAAAATTGCACTCAGATACAATTTTCACATACTGAAAAATATTCTCCAAGGTTAACAATATACTTTTCATTGTTGAGACCATAGTAAAAGAGACATCTGAATGACTGCTGCTAGGAATGTAAAACAATGTAATATCAGTGTAAGAGAATTTGAAACACCCAAGAAAATTATATATGTATTTAATAACTGGCCCAGCAATCTCATTTGTAGGAATTGATTCCAAAGATGTACTGGCAAAAATTATGTGGGCATAATACCATGTACTACAGATGAATTTAATCTATATATCACAAAATCTTTAAGAAAATAGTTGATTTTCTTTCCACAGTCCACACAAAGAAAGGTTGAAGAAATCCATTGATATCTTCTGTCTTCTCATATTCCATCAAGATAACTTCTGTTTTCCCTATTCATGGATAAATTTCAAGGGAAAAGAAGAAGCAAATGATGTGATCTACTATATATAGCCTAGTATAAAAACAATGTAGTAAAACTAAGCTTCATATAGGCTTATGTAACTATGAAAAATGTAGTAAAATTAGGCTTGATATAGGCTTGTAAAACTATCCAGGGGATAGACATGTGGGTTTATTATAGCAGCAGGACTTCATAAGTAATAAATGTTCAGAAATATGAGTAGATCATCTTTCTCCTATTTAATCTAATAGAAAGATCATAGTGTAAGGAGAGAAAGGCATCAGGACCTACTTTCAAACAAAAATGGAACTATCAAGGGATAGGAAATCTAGGAGTTCCTTAATTGAACTATGAGTTGCAGAAGGAGATTTTGTACAAAACAGGAAAAAAGATCAGAAGTCACATGATACAGATTTGACATGTCTAATAGCAATTGAGGGTAGGATTAAGCTTAGGCACCCTATGATGTCATAATTGTTCATGGTCAATACTGTACACTTGGTTTATGAAAAACTTAAGTGGGTAATGAATATAATCATAAATACCTAGATGACTTGTCACATCTGACTTAAAAAGGTAGGTATAAGCTTGCAGGCAGAAGGCATTCAGTGTCTCCAGCTAAGTAGGGATGGGAAAGGCAGGGGCTTACGCACTCTACTTACTGTTGACCCTGCCTGTAATTTGTATTTTCCTGTCAATGTACTGCTTCTTTTATGACATTTATCTTAATTTGCCTTTTCAATTTTCCTTGTGTATTTACCTTGCTCCTATTAAATTATAAGTTCCTCAAGGCAGGGATTATATCCCCATTTTTAATCTACTTCTCTACAGAGTAATACTAAAAAAGTATGTATTTTGAAGTTTGACTATCTTCCAAGTTGAAAAACTTGGTTCAAATCTTCAGGTTTAAAATGGTGCTGACTTGGGATCTTCTTTCATACTCTACCACTTTCCAACAATAACATATGAAGACAGAAAAAAAGATAAAAAAACTGTGATGATTCTAAAAAATAAGACTCACAAGCAAGTAATTGTCAAGGTTTGTTTTCTTCCTCTCCTCTCCTCTCCTCTCCCCTCCCCTCCCCTCCCCTCCC
>PVLC010003550.1:26030-95913 GCA_004027655.1 Graphiurus murinus | reverse complement strand
ACACCCTAAGGCACATGATGTACTTACACAATCATATCAAGGTCACTCACTGAAGTGAACCTGAGGGGGAGGGAGGGGGAGGGAACGGGGTGGGAATTGGGGAAGGGGTCAAATGAGAATTGTGTGCAAATATGTTGTTAACAACTTGTACTTAACAAAGATGTATGCTATATTGCACGAATTACTACAATAAAAAAATAAATTAAAAAAAAGAAAAGAAAATGCAGGCTGGGATTCATAGGCCTGGGCGAGGCCCCGGATTCCCCACAGGCTACTGATCTGAGGACCAGATCCTGAGTAACCAAGCTCTAAACCACTGACTTGAACATCCACCTAGCCAAGGCAGGCTGGGAGATGACTGTGTGTGCCCCTGCACCCCGACTCCCTGGCGCCCCACTCTGCCCTCCTCCCCAGCCCTCTCCACTGGTTGAGCGGCTGCCTGGAGCTGCAGGGCGCCCCTTGGCCCAGGTGGGGGGGTGGGGAGTGAGAAGCAGGTCTCTGGCCTCCCTGCCCTGGAGGGAGGCAGGCCCCAGCCACCACCACGGGTGCTATTCACAGACTGGCCGGCTGCAGCACCTCTATGCTCTTCTCGTCAGAAATAGGTTCTTGTAAACTGGGCATGGTGGCGCACGCTTGTAATCCCAGTACTTGGGAGGCTCAGACTGGAGGGTCGCAGGTTTGAGGCCAGCTTCAGCTACTTAGTGAGGCCCTCTGCAACTTAGTGAGACCCTGTTTCAAAATAAAGAATAAAAAATAGGACTAGGGGTGTAGCTGGGATAGGTAGAATGCCCCTGGGTTCAATCCCCAGTACGAAAAAAAAAAAAAAAAAAAGGAAAGAAAGAAAAAGAAATAGGTTCTTGTCTCCTAAGCCCTCATCGTGGCAGGTTCTGGCTCACACACTACAAAGATGCTTGGATTCCTCTTTTGCGTAACAAGAAGTTCAAAGTAGGCAGGTTTAAAGACAGCCTCAGCAATTTAGTGAGGCTCTCTACAACCTAGTGAGACCGTGTTTCAAAATAAAACATAAAATAGGGCTGGGGGTGTAGCTCAGAGGGAAGTTCAAGGTCAGACTTATCACCCATCTCTAGAACCACTAAATACGAGAGTTTTTGCTTTTGCTTAATTCCTGGCGCTAATGTTGCACCTACTTTATTTTTCTTCTCACTCTTAACGTATGCACTTTTGATATTCAATAGGACCATGTGAGCTACTTATATTCTTTCTGGGGTGTAATTTATGTGTAACTGTGGATTAATGAAAGCAGCAATTGTGTCGGTGGTTTTGGTAGATTTGACTGTCTGTGTGGGCCACCCCACTTGTCTCCCGGAGGAGACACCTCATGTTACCTTATACAGAGGAATTCCCTGCCTGTTCCAAACTAGCTCCCTGTGGGAAACACGGACATAACACACCACGTTAGTCAGGGTCTCCCGAGGAGCAGAATGGACGGGACACACAGATACAGAAGTATGGAGGTTGGTTCTCTCTTTTTTTTTTGCAGTACTGGGGATTGAACTCAGGGGCATTCTACCTCCGAGCTATACCCCCCAGCCCTATTTTTTTTTTTTTTATTCTTTATTTTGAAACCGAGTCTCACTAAGTTGCGGAGGGCCTCACTAGGTAGCTGAGGCTGGCCTCGAACCCGCATCCTCCGGTCTCAGCCTCCCGAATGCTGGGATTACAAGCGTGCGCCACAAGGTCTGGCTTGGAGGTTGATTCTGAAGGACTGGATTGGGCGAGAAGCTAAGCTGAACTAAGATGTTTGATAAGTGTAGGAGTGGGCTTCTAGTTACACTCTGGCCATCAAGAGATCTAGACTTTAAAGACCACCTCACGGACACGATGAAGGGATTGACTATAAGCTAGGTGACCCTGAGACACTGCTGCCATGAAGGTTGCAATTCCTCATCTAGACATTTAATTTTCCAAAGAAATTCCACACAAGATCTCCCAAGTCTGGCCATTGGTCAAGTAGTATGAGTTACCAGCTTTTTCCTTAACATAGGTCAATTATAGTAGTTAAAAAAAAAAAAAAAAAAACCTACCTCAATATGTGTTTCCTTAGACTAAAAGAAATAAAAAGACTTAAACATTCCAGCTGTCTCAACATTTTCCTTCTTTTTTTTGGTACAGGGATGTTCTACCTCTGAGCTGCACCTCCAGCCCTTTTTATTTTTTTATTTCGTAATAGGTTCTTGCTAAGTTGCTGAGGGTCTTGCTAAATTACTGAGGATGGCCTTGAATCTGCAATCCTCCTGTCTCAGCCTCCCAAGTACTGGGATTACAGATGTGTGCCACCACACCTGCTGTCTGAACATTTTCTACTTTACAAAAAATAAAATGAATTAGACAAGAACATTGTGGTACATGACTCATGGTAAACAAACACCAAACACATGGTATCTTAATCATGCTGTACAAAACCAGGAAATTGTATGAATCTAAAAAAGAATAATCCAGAAAGGACAAATGACGGATATCCAGAAGACTAATTTGAAAGGTTTGTGTTTCAAATTGTCAATTTGTATGACTTCAAACAGCCACATGAATCAGAATTAGATGTAGATAGAAGAATGTTTAGATAGCTTCAGATCACTCTGTTAGGTTTTAGTTAAGAGGGGTAACCATTTTGGAAAGATTCCTTTTTTTTTTTTTTTTTTTTTGGAGGCATTCTACCTCAGAGCTAAACCTTCAGCTCTACGTTATTTTAATTAATTTAATGGTACTAGGGATTACACCCAGGGGCATTCTACCTCTGAGCTACACCCCCAGCCCTATTTTTTATTTTTTAGTTTGAAACAGGGTCTCACTAAGTTGCAGAGGGCCTCACTAAGTAGCTGAGGCTGGCTGCGAACCCAGATCCTCTGGTCTCAGCCTCCTAAGTACTGGGATTACAAGCATGCACCACTATGCCCAGCTCTATTTTTTTTTTTTTTTTTAATTTTGAAACAGGGCCTCACTAAGTTGCTGAGGCTAGTCGCAAACCTGGACTCATCCTGTGTCAGCCTCCCAAGTACTGGGATTACAAGTATGTGCCACCACCCCTAGCTTGAAAGTCTCCATTTTTTTCAAATAATCAGAATCATAATCCCTTGCTCCTATAATGAGCAATGTCTGTCGACCCTATGGAGTGCTCTGTGGTGTGCATGCATTCTAAGTATCTAGCACAGAAAATGTGGGCTGTCACCTCATTCCCATGGAGTTCTTGATCTGAAGTCTCGCACTGCATGGTGACTTCCGCCCACTGACGGGCTGCACACCGTGCTTCAGCGAGATTATACTGGATCTAAAAACCCTGATGCCTGAGTGACGCCCTGGCCTTCTCACTGTCATGGCGTAATGTGCTTCTGGCATTTGTGGTGATGCTGTTGTATGCAAACCTACTACTCTACTAGCCGAACAAAAGCATGGCCGTGGTAAACACAGCCTTCAAGAATTCAAGGACAGCCAGGCGCAATGGCACACACTTGTAATCTCAGTGCTTGGGAGGCTGAGACAGGAAGATTACAGGTCCGAGGCCAGCCTCAGCTACTTAGTAGACTCTCAGCAACTTAGTGAGACCCTATTTCAAAGAAAGAAAATAAGGCAGGGGGTATAGCTCGGGGTAGAATGTCCCTGGGTCCAACCCCCAGTACTAAAAAAAAAAAAGTTCAAGGAAAGCATGTGTGTTGTTTTAAGTGAACATTGTAAAATTCCCAGTGGTAAGTGTAGCAGGACCTAAAGTCAAGTCATCCACAGCTGCCTGTGTTCACAGATGTCGTGGACGGGCACAGGAACTTGGAAGTGGCCAATGTTCATGGATGGCAAGGTGGACAAAGCAACACCAAAAGGAAGAATCCCACCAGAATTAAATAAATGGAATTAGAGATGTGCAGAAAGAGTTACATTCTTTCACAATCCACAAGAGTCATGGCTAGGTGTGGTGGTGCACACCTGTAATCCCAGTACTTGGGAAAGATAGTAAGATCATAGGTTAGAGGCCAACCTCAGCAACTTGGCAAGGCAGGCCCTCAGCAACTTAGTGAGACCCTGTTTAGTTTAGTTTAGTTTTGTTTTGTTTTTTAAAAAAAGGTCTGGGGGTATTGAAGAAGTTGAAGAGAAGGGGGAGGGGAGGAGAAGGAGGAGGAGGAAGAAAAGGAGGAGGAGGAGGAGGAGGAGGAGAAGAAGAAGAAGAAGAAGAAGAAGAAGAAGAAGAAGAAGAAGAAGAAAGAAGGAGGAGGAGGAGAAGAAGAATAGTAGATATGACATATTGGTAATAACAATACTGCTGCCATTTCTTGTTGTCGGAAACGTGGAATTAGCCAGAAATGGGGCATTTGGCAATAAAGAACAGGAAGAGATATTTCCTGTACGTGAAGAGGAAGAGAAGATTCTTGGACACAACTGAGCATCTCCAGGTGCACTGAATGGACAGTAAACAGGCAACTATACCATAGGTTTTACAGAACATGTTTTAAGTCCCTGGCCAACAAGAAAAACTCCTGCACACTGTAGGGGTGGTCCTGAGCCCCACAGATGTCAACATCTGACTCAGCACTATCCCAAAATATATATTCCCAGTGTCTATTGTAAAACCACAATTAGCACATGCCTGTAACGTCAGTACTTGGGAAACTAAGACAGGGAGATTGCAGGTTCAAGGTCAGCCTCAGCAACTTAGGGGGTCCCTCAGTCACTTAGCAAGTCCTTGTTTCAAAATTTAAAAAATAAAAAAGGTCTGGGAGTGTAGTTCAGAGGTAAAATACCTCTGGGTTCAAAAAACTAAGAGTTCTTCTAGGGAAGTCGGGCATGGTGGCGCACGCTGGTAATCCCAGTACTTGGGAGGCTGAGACTGGAGGATCTGAGTTTGTGGCCAGCCTCAGCTACTTAGTGAGGTTCTCTGCAACTTAGTGAGACCTTGTTTCAAAATAAAGAAAAAAAAAAAAAAGGACTAGGAGTGTAGCTCAGAGGTAGAATACCCCTGGGCTCAATCCCCAGTACCACAAAAAAAGAAAGAAAAAAGTTGTTCTAGACAATTAATGACAGCAGAATTTTGGTTTAGAACTAAACGCGTGCTATGGCTGGTTTCCTGCACAGGTATTGACAGTCAGCTGGGAAGAGCGAGGAGTCAGTCATGCTGGGCCGGGGGCGAAAACTCTCTCCAGCAGGTAACGTCCATCTCTGAACCTGGAAGTGGTTGGCACAGGTATGTGGCTTGGTGAAAACTCATCAGGATCTTGAAGACTTGGGCACGTGTAGAAAAGCACGTGACATTGCAAGAAGTTTCTCACATAAAAATGAAAAATGGCTCGCAGACGTAATTAGATGGTAATTAGATGCAGAAGCCAAATCGTTTCCAGGAGAGAATGCACTAGTCTGGAAGCCCATCCGCGCCCCCACCTTGCCTACAATCAGTGTGGCAGAATTTGGGGTAAGATAAGCTCTTCTTTTTCGCTCTCCCCGCCCCAGCAAGTCAACCTCACAGTTAACCTCAGCTCTAACTGTCTCTTGGCATTGCCACGCCCGGCTTCATAAAATAGGAATTCTTGTAGAGGTTGTGTCCAGACAAGTACAATGGACTGACACACACAGCTTGGAGACCTTCCCAGAGGTGGTTTCCACTGCGCCATTACATAACATGCTAAGTCTCTGTTCCTTTTTCAGGCATAACTGAACTTCTGCCAGAATCCCTAATTGCCAAGGCCTTTCCCACTGACCCAAATAAAAACACAGTGAATAAATTACAGTTCCGAAGCATGCTCAACAAACAAACAAACCCACAGCAACCCCGCAGCCCCGGGCTCTGGGGACATGGTACTGTATGCAGGCTCCACAGGAGTACCATGCCAGACTGTGGTCCTGCGCCTGTCCCGAGAGTTGGGAGGAGGAAAGACGCAGACACAGAGATCCAAGAGACCAAACCAACCGCAAAAGAGCTACTTCCCTCTTGCCCACCAACTCGGGCTGGAAAACAAGCACTTTTATTTTTTATTTATTTATTTTTTATATTTTTGTGGTACTGGGGCTGGAACCCAGGGGCATTCTATCTCAGGGCTATACCCCCAGACCTAGTTTATATGTTATTTGGAAACAGGATCTCACTAAGTTTCTGAGAGCCTCACTAAGTTGCTGAGGCTGGCTTCAAACCTGTGATCCTCCTGTCTCAGCCTCCCAAGCACTGGGATTACAAGCGTCCACCACCAGGCCTGGCTTAACAAGCACTTTTAATAAGCCACCATACCTCTGGGGAAAAGCCACAGCCTTGGCCACCCAGGGTTCACGTGGGCCGAGCAGTAGGCCTGAAAGAGGTTATATTCCAGCCTTCCCTGCTGGTTCTTTTGATGACTGATCTTATAGAACTCAGATTTGGGGAGTTTTTTTGTTTGCTTTTGTACTGGGGGTTGAACCCAGGGGCGGTCTACCTCCGACCTACACCCCCAGCCTTTATATATATATAAACCCCCATATATATTTTATTGGTGCGTTATAGTCTCACATCATAATGTATTTCATAGTCATGGTGACAACACATACACACAGCACTTGTTAGGTTTCCCCCAGTCCCCTCTCTCCTACAGGGCATTGACATTGACATTGATATTCTATATAATATCGATACCTACATAATGTCGATAGAGTGATTCCTTCATTGATCCTCCCTCTCCGCTCCCCTCCCCCTAGACCGCCCACTCCTCAGCCCTTTCTTTTTTTCTTTTTTTGCGGTACTGGGGATTGAACTCAGGGGTGTTCTACCTCTGAGCTATACCCCCAGCCCTATTTTTTTATTCTTTATTTTGAAACAGGGTCTCACTAAGTTGCGGAGTGCCTCACTAGGTAGCTCAGGCTGGCCGCGAACCCCGATCCTCCGGTCTCAGCCTCCCAAATGCTGGGACTACAAGCGTGCGCCACCACGCCTGGCTTCCTCAGCCCTTTCTATGTTTTTATTTTCAAACAAGGCCTCACTAATTTGCAGAGAGCTGAAGTTGCTGAGGCTGACCTCAAACCCTAGATCCTCCTGTCTCAGCCTCCCAAATCCTGGGATTACAGAAGCACGCCACCATACCTGGCTTTGAAAAACTGTGGTTTTATGGGGAAACTCAGGGTCTGCATCCGGCAGAGGCCTGGCTTCTCATAGGTGATGCTTCCTCAACGAGCTCAGGAGACGGTGTGTCTGCAGGGCCAGGGCTGGAGGAGGCCCAGTGGGCTGCTGGAGCCAGCTCTGGGGTCGTTAGCTCCTCTCCCCACACCCGGGGCCAGTGACCTCACTTTGAGAGCTTGCAAGTCGGCCATGGGATGGGATTTATGACACTCCAACGTGAAGCACTGCAGCCATGGCTGGGGCTGGGCAAGGAGCCGGTCATCACACAGTGACCTGTGCACCACTGCACGACATCCGGCCAGACCTCAGAAGGCCGCACAGAGAGAGGAGAAGGCCTCAGAGCTCGTCACCCACCTCCTCTGCGCAAAGCCAGCCAACACCCGGGCACAGTGAGAGAGAGCCCAGGAGACAGCCCCCGTGAATCCCGCCAAGGCTCAATTGCACCTGGAGGGGCAACACAGATCAATTATCCTGTGCCTGAGGGACACCATGCCTGGGAGGGTCACAGCCATCCCTTGGTAGCTGGGGGTTGTGTGCAGGACCCCCATGTACGCCAAAGCCGACGGGCGTGCAAGTCCCTCAGGGGAAATGGTGTAGGATTTGCACACACCTACATAACCTTCCCACGTGCTTTGTACTTTAAGTCATCTTGGGATTGTTATACTACGTAATGCGATGGGAACTTGATATAAATAGTTCTACCCTAGTGTATTCAGGGAACAACAAAGAAAAGGACTTGCAAGTTCACTGCTGTAGGCCCGACCATGTGATAGGTAAACAGGGTGCAGTGGGACCGCGCTCGGCACCTGCGGGGTGTGCACGGCTGCGGCAGGAACCCGGACATGAACTCAGCACAGTACCTGGTGCAGCACGTTCAAGTTGGGGGTTCTGGAGCTTTCTGCGATATGTTTGCTCTGCAGTTGGTGGAGTCTGGGGGCAGACCCCGTGGAAACCAAGGACTGATACTCTCCAAAGACTCGAGTCCGCTTCGTCTCCAAAAAGATGAACGCTTAAGAAGCAACTGTCTACGAACAACCAGAGGGCTTCACTCATTCAGTCACTCAGCAAACATTTGTGGGTGACTTCTGCGGGCAAAGCAGGATTTAGTGGTGAAGGAACCGGCACAGCCTGGCCTCTGCCTTTCCCAGTGGATACTGAGGTTAAGAATGACAACAACAAGCAAGCACATAGTCATTAATGTACACAATACATTTAAAAAGAAAATAACTTAGCCGGGCACAGTGGTGTATGCTTGTAATCCCAGTACTTGGGAGGTTGAGACAGGAGGATGGCAGGTTCGCAGCCAGCCTCAGCAACAAGAGGCCACCGCAACTTGGTGAGACTCTGTTTCAAAATAAAAAATAAAAGAGGACTGGGGGTGTAGCTCAGAGGTAGAATGTCATTGGGATCAATCCCCAGTACTACACACATGCACACACACACACACACACACACACGCACGCACACACACAAAGAGCTTACAAATCCTGGGAAGGAAGTAACGAAAACAAGACCGTAAAGGGTGCTGTGGCCAGGGAGACAGAGATGCTGAGACCTTCAAAGAGAAGGAGCCAGGGCGAGGAGAGGATATGATGGCAAAAGCTTGCTGTGTCTGGGACCCTGGAGTAGAACATTGTGAGGCAAAGTAGGTGCTCAGTAAACATGAGCTGATGCCAACAATGCTGTGTCAGACGCCCATCCCGGGCGACCTTCTGCTGCAAAGATGAGGCTGCTTCTCAGGTAGTTGAAGGGGGAGGGCTGAATCTGACGTCCTCAGGGGGCCCCTCCAAAATGCCTTCATTCCATCCCTGGTCCCCATAGTCTCTGCCTCTCACCCGTAACTGTTGAAAAGTCTCTCTGCCCTCGAGTCGGGCCAAGCAGGGACCACAGTCTACCCACCCTGCTGTCAACCAGGCTCGTTGGTTTCTGCATCATCACTCCCTCGGGGCTGTGAGACGAGGCAGACCTTGAGGACTTCTGCTTTGACACGCACGTGTGTAGCACCGCCTGCTTCTACCTGCTAGAAATGGTGGGCACGTAGAGTCCTTGGGCACGCAGAGCCACTTGGAAAACAGGGTTCCCACTCAGAAACCTACCATCAGTAGGAAATACCGTCAGTGAAAGATGCATTTAATTGGCCTGGCCCCAGCCAACGCCATAGCTCAGCACACAGAAACCAACAGACCGGGAACCATCAGCAAACGCAAAGCCTATCCTACGACAGAATCTTGAACAGCTGCTGTAACCTGTGTCCCAAACACGCTGTACGTCCATGTCACCCCCTCGCCCCTCGAGGCCCCTCGACCGACTGACTGGGCGCTGAGACTGGCTGCCACCGCGGCCACCCACCACTGTGATCCAGTGTCGGATCACGTGCGTGAACCCCAGGAAAAGGCCACGCTGAGCACCTGCAGTCCACTTGCACCGGAGGCCAAAGGCCTTCGCCCCGAGGTAGAGTTGGCGAGGCCACGTGACACGTCGTGAGCTGGGACCATCGGTACCTGACAAGCTCAGGAGGCCGCAGAGCCTGAGCTATGGTCAGAACTCCTGACTTTGGGTTTCGACTTCCTCCACCGTGCTGAGTCGAGCTCTAGGCGTGAGAGGAGCGCGTGGTGAGGACATGTTGGTTGTATTTGTTGATATGATTGCTTTGAATTAACCCAAGAAGTGGAACAGACTGGGGAGAAATTCTTTGCAGAGACGCCCATGGATGGCGGACCCCACAGTCTCCCCTATCTCTCCACGTTTCTACCAGTGACAGCTGCCGGCAGCCCCAGACTCCATTTGGAGAATGTCTGGGCACGTTGAGTCAGGATGGTATGAGGCCGGCCAGGAGCTGACCCGACCTCTCCTCTCCTCCTTCCCAACAGAAGGCCCCCTCGTGGTGCGGTGGGAAAGGATCTCGTGCAGGGGATCCACTGGTGCAATGATTCTTTTTCCTCTCGTGAACACCCCTGCCCAGCGGAATTCCCTTGGCTCAGATTTCTCGCTCACAAAGCAACCTGTGATTGTAACTTCTGGCCTCCTCTGTAGCCTCCCCCCAGGAAAAGAGCGAATTGACCATTGAGTACCGCCGGGGATGACTACCCGTGGTTATTCTTACTACCAACAGTCGTTACATTCTGGTTTACACATCAGTCCTGTGTGAGGTTTCTTAATGGGAGTCAGTTATTTTGCGCTCCATCTCCTTCTGAGGTCACAGGCAAAGTCAAGTTTCTTTACATGAGCACGACTGAGGACCAAATCGGGATAGTATTTCCTTAACAGATCATTCTGGGGCCCGGTCACTTTATTCTACAAACATTTCTAGTTTTTTGTTTTGTTTGTTTGTTTTCCCCTATTCTCACCAGATTTGGTTCATTGGAGAAATTCTTTTCTAAGGTTCTAGCCAATGATCAGAAGCCTCATGGCAGGAGACAGACAGCCACTCCTATTCACCCTCAGCCTCCGCCAGGGCCTCACCACCCAGAGACACCTGCAGAGAAGCCAGAAGCAAAAAGGGTCCCTAGAGGCGTGCGACACCTTGAATCTGCAGACTGGGCAGGAAGAGGGCTGGCATGGACACGCAAGGAGGGCGTAAGTATGCAGAAAAGGTCTCTTTACCGTCCACTAATCACCAAAGCAAAAGATCCCCACCAGAGAGCAGAGGCGCCCCACTCCCCAGCACCCCTCGCCCATCCCTGGTGGGCGACTCCAGCTGTGGGAGCTGATCCGTCTGAGCCGCTTCTGCACCTGATATGGACTGGAAGACATAAGAAGCAGAACATTCCGTCTCCACAGTTATGGTCTAAAACGTCCTGTCTGCCTTCAGGAGGGGAGTAGAGCTCATCGTGAAGTGTGTTTCAATTTCTAGAAATACACAAAGAAAAGAGAGGCGTGCTTCCACCACCGGTAATTCTCTCTGGCATTTGGCCGTGTCAATCAAAAGAGAAACTAAAGAGGAAAATTGAAAGAAAACTCCTGTAACCCCGAAGGGAAGTTTCCATGTGTACAATATAAGCCAAGCAACTCTTGACCTTTTTTTTGAAATGCGATTAGTGAAACTTTGCAGAATATTTATAGAGCGGCATGCACATTGCAGAAGTTTGTTCCCCATAAATGTTGTTTCTGTCGCCTGTTTAGGAACAAGAAGGGGGTAACTCTGGAGGAAGGCTCAGCTCTCCATCAGCTTTTTCTAATTTTGAGGCGATTAAAATGCAAGTGAAGACAACACTCTGCTTCTTTATAGAGATCAGCACTTTAGAAACTTTAGTTTCGGAGAGATGATCGCCAGGCTGGGGTTTTGCAGACCCACTCTCAGACTAGTTAATTTGATTCGTTTGTTGTCGAGCAGTAGAGTTATAAAAGTCTGTTCCATCCTGAGCTCTTTTTGCATAATCCAGCCTAAGCTCAGCTATCCCTGCTTCCCGAATGCATAAAGTCCCGTTGCATCAGCAGGTCCTACTCGAGCGCGCGCACACACACACACACACACACACACACGTCCCAAACCAAGGAGACAGACCTGGGAAAACAGTCCAGTCCTGCCTCGGCCTCTTCCTGGAGATTCATCAGGGCCAGAGGCTAGCAGAGCGGGCCTGACAAATCGCCTTCCCTGTCCCTTTGGCCAGGCCCTTTGCTTTCTGTTCTGCATCTCTGGGTACAGCACAGCAAGGGAGAGCTCTGTAGAGAAAGGGGCGTTTCTCCACCCACCCCCAAAACATCCAAGAGACACTTGGGTCCACTCTGCAGGAAGGAAAAAGACTCTTGAAAAATCCCCTGTTCTGCCCTGGCCCGCCCCATGCCCTGCACCGGGGCAGAAAACATCTACCAAACACAAAACAGGCCAACGGAATTTGCCTGCAACAATCACTTCTGTGCTGGACAAGTATTTACCGAGCACTCAGTGTGGGACTCATAGTGAGGGTCGAGAGGACTCTAGAAAATTCCACCAAGGGTGCCTCCCCATAGGTCACTAAGAAACACGTTAGACAAACCAAACACACACATGGAGGGAGGCTGCATTTCCTGGCGTCACGGATGCCATTTGTAGAGACGTACCATCAGGTGACAACAGTGGAGAAAGTCTGAAGCTCCCCGGGTATACACATCAGTCGTGAGACAGACCCTCATCTTAGAAATCCTGACAGGTAGCTGGGCGCCATGGCGCATGCCTACAATCCCAGTACTTGGGAGGCGGAGGTGAGAGGATTGCAGGCCCGAGGCCCGCCTCAGCAAGAACCTGTCTCCAAATAAAAAAGAAAAAAATTAAAAAAAGAGCTGGGGGAGGTGGGTGTGGTGGTGCACGCTTGTAATCCCAGCATTTGGGAGGCTGAGACCAGAGGATCCGGGTTCGAGGCCAGCCTCAGCTACCTAGTGAGGTACTCTGTCCGCAACTTAGTGAGACTCTGTTTCAAAATAAAGAATAAAAAAATAGGGCTGGGGGTGTAGCTCGAAGGTAGAATGCCCCTGAGTTCTATCCCCAGTACCGCAAAAAAAAAAAAAAAAAAAAAAGAACTGGGGGCTAGGGGTGTAGCTTAGCGGTAGAACACCCCTGGGCTTAATCCCCAGTGCCACAAAAAGAAAGAAAGAAAGAAAAAGGGTAGGAAAGAGGGAAAGGAAAAGAAAGAAGGAAGGAAGGAGATAAAGAAAGGGAAGGAAAAGGAAGGAGAAAGGTAGAAACGCTGACGGGTGAACATCAGGGGCAGCTGTGGGGGGGTGGCCCTGATGGTGCTCCTCATGTGTTGGGGACACAGCAAGAGAAGGCCACCTGCCTGGCCACGCGCACTGTCTGATTTCATCTTCACAACACTCTCTATGAAGTCGGTACCAGTATTCCCATTTTTACCAAAATAAAGACATGGAGAGACAGACATCGGGCAGCGTTTCCGAGGTGAGAGGGCGGAGCGAGCCGGGCTGTGGTCAGGGCATGAGCAGCCCTTCAGGAGCCGTGAGGACACGCTGGGGCACCTGGGTCCCCCGGGGAACGCAAGTGGCTTTGGGCAGACGACATCACCTCCTTGTGCTCCAGCTTCCGCATCTATAAAATGGGAACTAATAATAGCACTTGCCTCGTGGGGCTGCCGGGGTTTGGCTTTGGTACTGGATGGAAGCCAGGAGTGTTCTAGATGGGATGGGTGAGCCAGATCCCCAGCCCTTTGTATTTATTTCTTAACTTTGGGGACAGGATCTTGCTAAGTTGCCCAGCTTAGCCTCAGACCTGTGATCCCCGTCTCCACCTTCAAGTTCTGGGATCACACTGGCAGGGCTGTTTTTGTTTTTATTTTTTTATTTTTATTTTATTTTATTTTTTTTTGCGGTACTGGGGATTGAACTCAGGGGCATTCTACCTCCGAGCTATACCCCCAGCCCTATTTTTTATTCTTTATTTTGAAACTGAGTCTCACTAAGTTGTGGAGTGCCTCACTAGGTAGCTGAGGCTGGCCGCGAACCCGGATCCTCCGGTCTCAGCCTCCCGAATGCTGGGATTACAAGCGTGCGCCACCACGCCTGGCTTTGTTTTTATTTTTTACAGTGCTGGGGATGGCACCCAGGTCCTCGTGCATGCTAGCCTAGCTCTTCACCACTGAGCTGCCCCACCCCTCCACCCCCCAGCCTAGCTCAGGGGGGCTGTTTTAAAGCTTAAAAAAGACAATGTACTAAGCCGGGTGTGGTGGTGCATGCTTGTAATCCCAGTACTTGGGAGGCTGAGACAGGGGGATCACAGGTTCAAGGACAGCCTCAGCAAGTAGTGACACTCTCATCAATCTAATGAGACCCCATTTCAAAATAAAGAATAAAAAATAGGGCTGGGAGTGTAGCGTGAAGGTAGAATGCCCCTAGGTTCAATCCCCAGTTCCACAAAAAAGAAAAAAAAAAAAAAAGACAAGGTACTAAAAGTGGCCACTGAAGACACACAGCAAGAGCCAGGTGGTGTGGGAAACGCTTTATCGTCAACAGCAGATAATAAATAGGCCAACAGGTGTGCCGGGACCCACTTCAAAGGCCCTGACTTTACGCCTTGTTCTGCTGAAAGGAAGCCTGAGGCGGGCCCTTGGCAGGCCTACGGGACACTCTCTCGTCACAGGGCCAGAGGAAACTGCAAGGGAGCTTCTATTCTTGACTTAATTTCTGATGAAAGAGAATTTGAGGACTACCGTGCAATTTCCAGGAACCCATAGAAGAAAACAGCTGCGTCATTCTGGACAGCACTGAGGAAGGGACCCCGGGCCCGCCCAGCCTGGACGCTGGGAAACGGGCTTTGAAACACCAACCAGAGCTGTGCCCTCAGCCAGGAATGCGCTGCACAAGAAAGGGGAATTCTGCAACAAAGCGCAGCTGAGCAAAACAAAAGGAAAACAAAGGGTCCGATCGCACACTCATAAATAATTCCTGTGGAAAAAGAACAGGAGACAGGGACGACAGAAAAAGCTCTGAGCTGTGGAGCCTTGGACAGGATGCGGCGAAGGGGAAGAAGATGTCCCCAGGCTGGGCCAGGAGCTGAGAGGAGGCGAGAGGGCTGCAGGGGGCCCTGCTTGACAGGCTTGGTCTGATTCCATTCTTTACAACCTTAAAAAGTTTTGTGCTTCATATATATATATATATATATATATATATATATATATATATAATGTTTTTATTGATGCATTATAATGTCACCATAATGTAGCTTATAGTGATAGGGACATACATGCACACAGCGCTTGGTGGATTTTCCCCCACTCCCTACCCCTCCCCCAGCCCCATAAGGGGTATTAAGATTGATACTCTCACTTCTCATGTATGAACATAATATCGATGGAAGCAATTCCTCCATTGATCCTCCCTCTCGCCCCCCTTCCCCTGGACCACCTCCCTGGCTGCACTGCAGTTTCTCCTCGACTATCTGAAGTCCCTCTGGTGTCCTGAAGACTCCCTAGCTTCTGCACATGAGAGAACACATGACTGGCTAATCTCACTTAACATAATGTTCTCCAGGTCCACCCATTTTCTTGCAAATGATACAATTTGGTTCTTCTTTATTGCTGAGTAGAAGTCCATTGGTGTGTATATCCCATCATTTTGTAATCCATTTATCTGTTGATGGACACCTGGGTTGGTTCTACAAATTGGCTACTGTGACTTGTGCTGCTATGAACATGGCTATGCATACATCACTGTTATTCTTGGATTTCAGTCCCCTTCGAAAGATACCCAGGAGTGGCATAGCTGGACATTTTGTGTTTCTGAGTAAGGAGCGCGTACTGAGAGGCTGGGTGGTTCACTGGGCTTTGCAGCCAGAACAGTGTGTGCGGTATGGAGTCCATCGTCTTCCCTCTGCTGACCGGCCTGGTCCTGGCTGTGTGCAGGCTTCTGCCTCTTCCCTAGACGGCAGGCCCCCAGGACAGGCAGGTCCAGAGTGCAAGAGCCAGGACCCAGGGCTGCGGCCCAAAGCCAGGGCGCACGGCTCTGTTCTCAGCACCGACACCCCCACCACCGCCCCTGACCGTCCCTGGCCACCTTCACCCCATGATTGCAGCAAACCAACCTCCTTTCACCAAGAGCAGGTTCCAAACGGTCCCGAGCCTGTCCACGGGGGCATTTTGAAAGCTGCACCGAGGAGGGACTGTCTGGGAGACCCAGAGAACAAGACAAGGGACGAGATCAAAGCCAGCTGTCGGCTTTGCTCACTCTAGGGCGCTCGGTGCAGCCCGACTCACCAAGGACAGCACAGCGCAGCAAGCCCGGCTGATACTCTGGCTCCCTCGGGAAGGTTTCTTTCATCTTTCTTCCTCCAGGGCTCTCCAGCAATCTCTTCTCCAATCTTCAAGAACTCGGGATTCTTCCGCTTCCTCTGAAGTCCAAGGGCAGCAGGTCTAGTCCCAGCTGTGATTGCCCAGAGAGGACCTGGGGCGAGAGAGGCCAGGCCGTAGACCTCGGGGTTGGTTTTCTGGGCATGGAATCAGACAAGGACAAGGTTCACATGTTGGAGAGGGGAGGAAGGACAGAAATGTGTTACTTGAGATTTCAAGAGTTCTTTGCCAGGAATTCCAAATTAGGTAGGAAACCAGGACATAAATTCACAGAAGGAAAGGATTCGCTGGGGGATAAAGACCTTTAACGAAAAGTCCGCACCTAGACCCAAATCCAAGTCAGTCTTCTAAATCAAGGTTAAGGGTGCTCCTGCAGAAGTCCCCACAGGCAGGCGGTAGCCTCGGGAACCTTGCAGCAGGTGTAGTGTCTCAGCCACGGAGAGGGGTCAGAGACAGGACAGCCAGCTGTTGGACTGGGTTAACAAGCAGGAAGTTTCTCCTTGGAAAAGAGCAATAGACGGAGTCACAGGAGAGACTCGGATGAAAGGTGACATGATCAGCTGATTGGCATTCCTCACCACGTCCCCTCTGGACCCCCAAAGACTTACACGTGGGGACTTCAGGTAGATGAGCCACCAGCTCACAGCTCCGTGGGAGCGCAAGACCAGCCCATCACACACCCGCCTTGGCTCAGCCAAGATTTGCTAGCTGACCTCTGTTACGTCCTGGGGAAGATGCTTGCGCTTTCTGTTTTACCTTCATGGAAGCTGTCTGTTTTTTTTTTTTTTTTTTTTTTTTTTTTTGTTTATGGAAAGTACACACTGAAACATACTCACTTTAACACTGGCATTATTAAATATGTTTTCTTGGACATCAGGACAGTCCCATACTGAGTGATATGCAGTTCAAAAAAGAAAGTAGCTGGGCGTGGTGGCACACCTTTGTAATCCCAGTACTTGGGAGGCTGAGACAAAGGGATCACAGGTTCGAGCACAGCCTCAGCAAGTAGTGAGACTTATCATTCTACTGAAACTCTTTGTTTTTTGATTTTTGGGTTTTTTTTTTTTTTGCAGTACTAGGGGTTGAACCCAGGGGCATTCTGCCTCCGAGCTACACTCCCAGCCCTATTTCTTATACTTTATTTTGAAACAAGGTCTCACTAAGTTTTAGAGGGCCTCACTAAGAGGCTGAGGCTGGCTGCGGAACCTGCGATTCTCCTGTCTCAGCCTCCCAAGTACTGGGATTAAAAATAAAGCAGGGTGTGGTGGCGCATGCTTGTAATCCCAGTACTTGGGAGGCTGAGACAGGAGGATCGCAGGTTTGTGGCCAGCCTCAGCTACTTAGTGATGCCCTCTAAAACTTAGTGAGACCCTGTTTCAAAATAAAGAATAAAAAATAGGGCAGGGAGTGTAGCTTGGAGGTAGAAAGCCTCTGTGTTCAATCCCCAGTACAAAAAAAAAAAAAAAAATCCAAAACAAAATAATGACACCTCCCCAAGAAAGAAGTATGAATGAAACAGTAAATGGACAAGGAAAGAACATAGGAGTCCAGGGCCAGAATGAAGGGAGCACATGGCCTCCGGGTCATGAGAGGGAGCATGCGCTGGGGCAGGGCTGGGCTGTGGGCGAGTGCTGCACAGAAGCAACAGTCAGATGAGGGCGAGGCCAGGGAGACAGCAAGGTGCTAAGAAGGTGGAGTGTTGGGGACAGAAAAAGGAGGCCACGCTGAGCTCCAGGGGAGAGGCCAGGAACCGCCCTGGAGGAGCAGGCTTTGTGTGGAAGGCTTGGGTCCCTGGAGGAACCGGCGTAGGGTGTAGAGAAACAGAGACCAGTGCACAAAACAAGCTCGGGATGAACCTGGACTTGACGTAGTGCAGGAAACAAGAGCGAGGGAAGGGGTGGTCAGGAGAGACGCACACTCTGGTTTTTAGAACACAGGAAGGCCTGTAATCCCAGTACTTGGGAGGCTGAGATAGGAGGATTCCGGGTTAAGGGCTAGTCTCAGCAACTTAGCAAGACTCTGTTAAAAAAGCTAGGATATAACTCAGAAGTAGAGCACCCCTGGTTCCAAAAAAATAAGATAAAATACAATAGGAAACACCTGTCATAACACAGGATGTTAGGGCTCTGGCATCCCTTGGCACGTAGTTGGAGAAGTCCTCTAGCTTGTAGGCTTCCTTGGTACGCTTCCTGGCTTACTGGTCCTGTGGCCTTGGGCAAGTTGCTCCCCCTCTCCAGCCCTGAGCTGTCACACTGAGCTTGCACACTGACCGCCTCTCCCTCCAGCGCTCCTGACTTAACCTCATCTGGATGTTTCTATTCTTGTTGTTACCGCTAATGCAATGCCGTCATAAACCACCTTGTATATTCCTCTTTTTAAAAATTCCTGTTGCAAGGCGGATTCCAGGAAGAGAGAAGGGTTGGGCCATAGATCTGACGCATCTCACCTACTGATAGATGTGGGGTGGGAAGAACAATGAGGGCTTCGCAGCTGCTTTAAGGAGGAGGATGAATCAAAGTTGGCTTGAAGACTTGTAAACAATACTTGTCATCTATTAAACAGATTTCTGAATCTGTTTCTGAAACGGATTTCTGAATGTGATAGCCCTCTCTCTCTCTCTCTCTCTGAATTATCTGGGTGGAGTTTTCTTTTTCAACATTTTCTTCCTTTCACAACATTGCAGCCAGCAATGCCAAAGTGAAGAGACTTTGAAACCGCATGGAAAGTAGGCAATGAAAATAACCACCATCCTCCATTCTCAGTGCTTGGAGCTCAACGGTCAAGTACTGTGCTATGTGACGGGTCCAAGTGTGGGCCCCCCAAAAGATACCAACCCCCCGGAATGTGCCCCAATCGGGAGGAAACTTCTTTATTTTTGTGGTACTGGGGATTGAACTCAGGGGCATTCTACCTCCGAGCTATACCCCCAGCCCTATTTTTTATTCTTTATTTTTGGAACCAGGTCTCACTAAGTTGCGGAGTGCCTCACTAGGTACCTGAGGCTGGCCGCGAACCCGGATCCTCCAGTCTCAGCCTCCTGAATGCTGGGATTACAAGCATGCGCCACCACGCCTGACTCGGGAGGAAACTTCTTCACGGAGGTAATCAAGTTAAAGTGAAGGCACAGGGCTGGGGCCTCATCCAGGAGCCTGGTGTCTTAGACAAAGGCGACTGAGAAGGCGGCCTCTGTAGGCCAAGGAGGGAGGGTCCCAGGGGATGCTTCCTCAACCTCAGAAGGAGCCAGCCCCGAGGACACCTTGATCCTGCATATCCACCCCTTCGAGACTCTGAATTCCTGTTGTTCAGTTCATTGTACTTCACCCTTACTTGGCAGCAAATTAATTATTTTTAATTTGGTGTGTTAATTGAATTGACTCATGACATGTTGTCATCAGTGGGCTGTAGCTATTTCATTATTAGCTGGGCGCTGTGGCCTGTAATCCCAGTACTTAAGAGGCTGAGACAGGAGAATCGCAGGTTCGAGGCCAGCCTCAGCAACTTAATGAGGCCCTCAGCAACTTAGTGAGACCCTGTTTCAAAATAAAAAAGGGATGGAGGTGTAGCTTGGAGGTAGAATGGCCCCTGAGTTCAATCCCTAGTACTCCTCCTCCCACACACAAATTCAGTTATTTACTTATTTTTAATAATGTAATAGGCATCTGAATGAGCCCATCTCCCAAAATACAAATAGGGCCACAAAAAAATGTCTTATCTACACACATCCCCACCAACACCACCCGGTCCTCCACACCTTCCTGACTCATCATTTCCTTGGTTTCTGTCTCTCTGGTTGGTTGTATTTCCTCGCCGCTCTGTGAAGGGCCCCGTGGCATCTTCAGGGCGGGGGGTGTCTTCTTTCTCTTTAACGTCGTGTTTCCGCTCTGCTGCAGTGTGCTATAGCTCAGCTGAGACGCTTCATTTGCCATCTGGAACACCATCGTCCCCACAGCTCTTTGGAAGTGCGCTCTCCTCCTCACTCCTCCTTACACGTGAACCCACATTCCAGGAAGGGCTGTCTCTGGCCTCCTAAGCCCCTGAGGGCTCCCGTGCTCACAGCTGCGGAGCTTCGGGCCTCAGTGTAGTCCTCCGAGCTCCGCCCACAGCAACCTGAGCACCCGCTTGCCTCACTTGCCTCTCAAAGTGAAACACCTTCCCCAGAAGCCAGGCCTGGCGGCTCTGACTTCAAGGGTGAGTGAAGGAATCGTCCAGATGATCAGAAGGTATCTCCTGGCTTTAAATAACCCTCAACAGTGGTTCCCCCTCAGGATCCCAGACAGAAGTGGCCAGGAGCTGTTTTTTGTCGGTGTGGTTTTGGCTAAGATCAGAGACCACCTGCCTCTTCTCTGGTCATACAAAACCCATTCCTAGTGCTTAAAATGGTAAGTAGAGTCTGTAGAACCAGCCCGGCTTCCCCTCTTTGAGTCTTCGGGGTGAGGTTTGGGTAAACAAAGGTTGCTGGCTGCACCGGTCCCACGATGGCCATGCTGTCGGCTCCTGTGCCCGCGAGCTCTTGCGGCTTGGGGATACTGTCACTTTCCCTCTGTGGACTACGGTTATGGATGGCACTCTGATGCATAAACGGTGTTCTCAAGGGCAGAAAGTCCGGAGAGTTGGAGATGGGAAGGGAAGGAAGAGGGGAGAAAGTTTAGCTGGTACAAACATCAAAATAGAATGACCTTTGTGTCCTAAGTTAGGGCATGGGAGAAATGGCTTCGTACGAAGCTGAGGTGTTTGAAATGTCGAATTGGCAGATCGATCCCATTTCTGCGGGGAAAGTATTCTTCGATGTTAAAGGATTTATTTGTTTGCTAATCTGCTTCACACTCCAGAAGCCTTGTTACAAAATAAGGGGGTGGGGGGCAGGAAAGGGTTACAGAGAAGGGGTTCCAGAAGGAGGACAGGGATCTCACTCCCGTTTTGGCTGTGAGTTCTGTTAGCTGCATACCTAATGGGACTTCGAAGACACCAGAGAGTCCACCCCATGAATGCATGCAACAGATGGTACCGCACTTAGAACATGGACGAAGTTGCTTGTTTTTGTTTTTGCAAACTTAACTTTTTTATTTTTTAAACAGTTAACTCTACACAGGTAAGCAAGAACATCTCTCTTCTGCTATTTCAAAGCTAGGCTGTGAAGTGCTTGGTTAGGGAGAAGCGAGCAAGGAGTATACATGGAGTTCTTTGGTGTTGCATTCGGCTCCCCTGGATCTGTGGGAGCAGCCATCGAGGGTTATCGTCATTTGGCTAGGTTCTCTTTCTTCCCATTTTTAAAGCCCCTTCCCCCAAATGCAAACAAACATTTGCTTTACTGTTGCTTTTCCTCGGGGCGGGGTGGGATACACGGTGAGATAGCCAAACATCCTCTTAATCTCCTTTTTCAAAGACTGAACTTCTTTTGGTAAGGCAGCCATTTTGTTTTGTTCTGGGCACCTTGAGAATGCTCAGAAAGCCTAATCCTTTACTCACAATGAGATCTCCCATTTGCTGCTCCCTTCCCCGGTAGCCTCGGTGTCGGTGTTAAAAGACAGTTAAGCTTTTTTTTTTTCAGTGAGCCACTTCCTTCCTTACCTTCCTCACAGAAAGTTCTGCTTTATTTTTAGTAATATCCTGGCTCCTGGTATTGTATGCGTGCACATAATCCCCTCACAATGATGCTCAGCCCCTGATGGCACCGCCCCTCCCAGGAACTCAAAGGCCTTTACAAACGTTAATTAATGCTCCCAGCACCCCCTTGAGATGGGTGAGTATTTGAGCATTCCATTCCAACTGGTATATTCTTATCCCCATTTTGTGATTTTGCCAAAATTCTTTCACCTTCTTCCCTAGTGTGCTTACGAATGAAATTCATCTTTAGCATACAAGGGCTGGCTCATTAAGTCCATGGTAAAGGAACAGACCAGCAATAAAAGGCAATAGAAGACCAAACCGTGACTTCTGCAAGGCCAGGAGGCCCAGCCTGCAGCCCCATGACGCTGGCCACCCCCACTGCCCTCTGGGTAAAGGGGGAGGAAATAAAGCCGAGGCATGGTGGCACATGCTTGTAATCCCAGTATTTGGGAGGCTGAGACTGGATCCAGATTTGTGGCCAGCCTCAGCTACTTAGTGAGGCCCTCCACAACTTAGTGAGACCCTGTTTCAAAATAAAGAATAAAAAATAGGACTGGAGGCATAGCCCAGAGGTAGAATGCCCCTGGGTTCAATTCCTAGTACCAGAAAAAAAAAAAAAAGGTTGAGGTACTTCTGATTCACCAGGACCAGCAGAGAAGCCCAATGCCTGGTGACAATGACCACAACTTCTACCCAGAGAGTTGGGCAACTTCTAGGACTGGATGGGATTGCTTTCTGGGTTGGTGGGCTCCGGGATCATGATCACCAACTCTAACCAAGAGGGTGAAAAGTACCAAAGACCCCAGAAGTCATTGGGAAATATTTCCTGCTCTTTTAGTTGGTACCACCCAGCTCTGTGCTAAAATACCACTGAAATTTTTTTCAGAGACATCCACCTGTTGTAAGAAAAATAAATAAATAAATAAATAAATAAATAAATTTACCAAAAGTCTGAATACTTTATGAAAACTTGGGCCCCTGGACACCTACCAAATGTCTACAAACGTGTGCTGACATTTGTGCATCCACTTGAACGATCTCCTAGCTTCCCCTTGGTCTGCTGGGAGCAATGTGGAGGGGACGACAGGGATCCCAGGTGAGGCCTGACAGGCAGGTGACTTCTCTGGCTCCCCGAGTCGCCTGACGCTCGGCCCGTGGCCTCCTTCAGTGCTCTCGTCAGCCTCTCTGAAGGATTCCCAGTGAGAAGTTACAGAGAGGAGGTAAAGCACAGAAGGCCACACACACATTTTTTTTTTTTTTTTTTTTTTTTGCAGAAATTTGCAAAGAAAAAAGGTAATTATGCTTTTTAGGTCACCAGCAGGGAACGGATGATTTCCCTCCACTGACAGTAGAAGTCAGAGATAAAATTGGGGACTGGTTTTATAGATTCACTTAAAATCCAGGAAAACTATCAAAATGATATAACTGCAAGTTGAGGTGAAATGTAAGAGCTGGATCAAGATAGAAACAATTCTTTGGGCTCCAGTTGCCTGACAGCTGGTCTCACTGCCTGCACCCAAGGACACACCTATGGCCGCTCGCTCTCTCTCCTCCAGAGCCTTCCTTTTCACACTTACACTCACCTGAGAGCTCAGCTTCCTATTTCATTGGAGGACACGGTGCTGACCTTCCCACCAAGCCTTCCCAACCGCTGCCCCAGCATGACCTTCCAAGCGATGGGCATCCTGGAGGGACACAAAAGAGACGCTTTTGCCTAAAAGCATGCCAAGAGATTAGAAACCAGAGAAGCTCTGTAGACTGCAGAGCCCAGTACGTAACACTGGCTTCCAGTCGCAACCTGGGTGAAGTCTCGTCTCTCCACGTGTTTGGCAAATGTCAGAGGCACCGTTCCAGGATGGTGGGAAGTTTGTATATTTATGGTGGAACCAGTTTATAGAATTCACTTCAAAGTCTAAACACTGTTGAGCATATTTTCTTTCATTCACTTGTTTCTAATTTGTTTATAGCATGAGAACTTTCAGAAAAGATTTTGGACTCGCATATGTTAAAGGCAGTATTTGAACACTGATGGATGTAGGAAACACAGTACTTTGCCACAATTAAAGGGCATATTTACCACTAATCGGTTAAGGTCATCACCGCTAATACTTATCACAGACGTATAGTTAATGCGGTGTGGATTTACTTGGCAAGTCTTTCCAGAAGTCTAAAAAAGACCAAGTAACTAACTATTTTCCCTAATTTTACTTTTAGCACGGTGTTCATGTACTCTCTTAGCAAATATTTATTGAGTGTGAACTCAGTTGCTAGGAATACAGCAGCAAACATAACAAGACAAAAACACTTGGCCGCATGGGCCAGCAGAAGCACAATAAGCAAATAAACACGTCAAGTAAACACAGAGCTGGCATCTCCACCACCTGCAGCTACGCAAGCCAAAATACACAATATCCAGAATCTCTGGGGAGTCTGGCTCAACTCGGTGGTACCTTAGACCCTTGGCCTAGTATCTTTAGAATCTGTAGCCAGACATTCTTCCTTCTGGATATTGATGGGTGCTTGCATCTCTGGGGGAAGAGGAGGCACAATAAGGCGGGACTTGCCAAAGCTGGATTCAATTACTGGTATGGGTAAAGAAGAAAACATGATGCTTAGGTGCTGCCCGGGAAGCAGGCCCGGAAGACACAGGGAGCCACAGGAAAGGAGCAGGAAGGAAGGAGTCTCTCTCCCCTCTCCACCCTTGCCCTGTCCCTCCAGCGCCTCCTATCGGCAAGGCCTGTTAACGCAGCAGCTGGCCGTGTAGAAATGTGGTCTGCTCAGTCCTGGTACCCACACTAGGTGGGTAGGGTTTGGGGATGGGAAAATGGACAGACGTATTAAAAAAGACTAAAGTGAGCAAATTAGGTAACTATCCTTGCACCCACCGTTAACCTTGATCCATTGTTACACAGCTTCCTAAGACCACTAATGACCTGCCGGGAGCTGGATCCAATCATCTTTATGGGACTTGGCGAGCTTCAGTGACTCTGTCATGGCTCCTAGAGACGGCCTCCCTCTCAACTTACAAGGCATGCCTCCCCTCTGTCTACGTTCTCTGACCTTCCTAGTCTCCTTTATGGAGACACTAGCCAGGGATCTGTCTGGCTGAACTGTAGGGCCTATAAAGGTAATAGGCCCCTTTGAGGCAGACACACGGTATTTCTGGAACCTTCATCAATCTAAGAGCAGTTTAAAACTTACTGATGTTGGGTCCTGTTCTTAAGACTTCCTTTTGAAGACTCATCTTCAGGGCAAAGATAGTTGTTAAGAAAAAAAAAAACTTGATGTAAATTTTAGCTCTGAAAATACAGAAGCAGAAATCCTCTTCCCACAATGAAAACACTGGGAACGACTGAATGAAGAGTCATCGTGGCATTAAAAATGCCTCCCCGGTGGGCAGAGACTGCTCTGTGCCCCGGGTCGAGGGACAGAGTGAAGGACACTCTGCCAGAAGGAGGCAGGCTGGTTCTTGCAATGGATTGGAGGTAAGAGACAGAAGAGGAGCGAGGAGGGGCATGGGGACAGACTCCAGGAGCACGGGGGTGCAAGAAGAAGCAAGCATTTTCTCTCCATCACCGTAGTTGTTTTCTGTCACTAGCAGGTTGTATGACTGGCCTCAGTGTCTGCACCCGGAGGTCAAGGCGGGCTTCTCCAGCCTTGGGAGAAGGGTTGTCAGGTGATGTGGAGTGGCTTCGGGGGCAGAATGTGGGGTGGGGAAGGAGATCAGTAGTGAGCCCTGCTGTTAGGTTACTGTCAGTGCACACTAACAGACACTGAAGTCAGGGAGTCCCAGAAAGGACTGGAGGATGTCAAATGGGTAGAATGGACTTCTGGATATGGGTGAGATAAAGATCAAAGACATAAATGGGGTAGGAAATGTGACCTTATTTTGTAATGTCAGCCAATCAGGCCTGGGGATGTATTAGCTACACAATAATCCCTCAGTTAATTGTCTTGGGGTTTGTACTTATTCCTTAATATGACCATGTTGACCGACATTTAGGAAACAATGAACACAGCGGTGGTGAGTAATGGGACTGCGTCCTGGTGCCTCCAAATCATGATTCTGTCACAGGTTATGAGTGCTATTTGTCTTTACTTTTATTAGCAGAGTTATACAAAACTTTTTCCTAATTTTGTATTTCCTTCACAAAGGTGGTTCCTTTTTTCTACTTTTGTATTCTTGTGGCTTTGTTATCTTTTAAAAGCAGGATAGCAAGATGGCGTTGGAGTGAAACACCCCTCCATCAGGCGCTGTGAGCTTGATTCAAATCTGCCATAAAAGCAGCTTCTTGACAGAAGAAAAAAAAGCAACAAAAAAGTGAACAAAGCTACGAAAACTGAAGTACAGCTGAACAGAACCCAGAAAGCTGACCAGGGAGAGCAGAGGAGCCCGTCATCTGCGCAGCAGCGGTGCTATACTGTGGAGTGGCGGCCGCCATTGAGCCAGCCTCCAAGAGTAGGGTCTACTAACACCGAAATACATGCGAACTTCTGCATTCCCAGCGACCAGCAGTGGAGTAAGTGACTCCAGAACTCCACATCCTAACCAGGCAGCATATCGTGGCACCTTCAACAGTGACCAGAACGCGTGGTATGACCAGTGTAAGCTCACCGTGGTACCACCCCAGCTCACCTCTCCCTCCAGAGCTAGAGCAGCGATCAACTGCACTGCAGAGCTTGAATCAAAACTGCTGCAAAAGCAGCTTCTTGATGGAAGGAAAGGAAAGCAAAACAGCAGAAAAGTGAACAAAGCAACCAAAGCAGCTGATCAGAACCCAGAAAGCAGACTAGGGGAAACAAAGGAGCTGGCGCATGCGTGGTAGTGGCAGCCGCCATTTTCCCAGCTGCCCACAGCAGCAGGGATCTACCAAAAAGGTCTGCAGAGGCCAAATCAGGTCTATTCTAACAACCTTGCAGGATTTTTTATTTTGTTTCTTGTTGTTATTGTTTTCTGGGGTTTTTTTGTCTTGTTTTGACTCTGTTTTCATTTTGCATTGCTTTGATTTATCTATGTTTGTTAAGAGGATTGGTTGCTTTGTTAGTTTTTGCTAGACCCTAGAAGTCAACATGTGAAACCCACCAAAGGCACCAATGGAGTGGTCAGAAGAAGTCCCAGAGTAATTGAAACTCAGTACAAGATACCATCCACAGAGAGAAAATAAAAATAAGAAACCTATAAATTCAGAGAAAGCTTGCAAGAGCAGCAAAGATATAAATTTAAGAACAGGGAAACCATGGGAAGGAAAAATAGCAAAGAAACAATGAATCAACACAATCCCACAATAACAGAACTCAACAACACTGAATGGCAGAGATTACCAGAAGAACAATTCAGATCTTTAATAGTAGAAGTAATTTAAAACTTCCAGAAAGAATGCAGAAAGAGCTGGAAAGAAATAAAGGAATAAATAAACAAAGAATCTAACACCCTGAGCAGGATCATAGAGAAGCCTTGAGGATCATAGAGAGGGAAGTGAAGGATGTGAAAGATGCAATGATAGAAGTGAAGGCATCAATACAAACTATAAATAGTAGATTAGACCACATGGAAAATAGAATATCACTCTTAGAAGATGACCATTCCAAAAATGAATCCATTGTACATAATCTAGAAAAAAAAATTCAACAGTATGAATTGGACATGGATGAGATCTGAGCCAACATTAAAAGAGCTAACCTAAGAATAATAGGCATAGAAGAGGGACTAGAAGTTGAAATTAATGGAATAAACAGCGTTTTCAAAGAAGTAATATCAGACAATTTTCCAAACATAGAAAGAGAAGTTGACATACAAGTACAGGAAACATATAGAACCCCCTTTAGACAAGACCAAAGAAGAGGTTCACCATCCACATAATAATCAAGATGACTAATGTAGAAGCTAAGGAAAGAATTCTAAAGGCAACAAAAGTAAAAGGCCAAGTGACATTTGGAGGCAAACCAATTAGAATCACTCCAGACCTCCCAAACCAAGTTATAAAAGCCAGGAGGGGCCGGAGTAACATATTCCAAACTCTGAAAGAAAATAACTTGCAGCCAAGATTCTCCTACCCAGCAAAACTCTCTCTTAAAATTGACGGGGATATAAAAACCTCCCATGACAAACAGAAACTGAAAGAATTTATGTCTTCCAAACCAGCACTAGAGAAAATACTCAAACAGATTAACTACAAAGAAGAACTAACAAGTAAATGTCAGAACCAGAGAAACAATAATATCCAGGAAGCAAACAACTAAGCAAAGAAGAAGAAACACTACCGCAAACAGAAATCAAAACTCAAAATGTTAAGAATTAAAAATCATCTCTCAATAATCACACTGAATATAAATGGTCTCAACTCCCCAATGAAAAGGCACAAGGGAGAAAAATGGGTTAAACCCCAGAATCCATCTATATGTTGCCTGCAAGAAACACACCTTACAAACAAAGATTCCCACAAACTAAAGGAAGAGCTGGAGTAAAATAATCCAAGCCAATGGAACTCAAAGACAAGCAGAAGTAGCAACTATGATATCAGATAAATTAGATTTCAAGCCTAAGCTTATCAGAAGAGACAAAGCAGGCCATTTTTTTACTAGAAAAGGAACAATCCAGCAAGAGGAAATAACAATTATCAACATCTATGCCCTAAACATAGGTGCAGCCACTTTCATAAAACAAACTCTGTATGATATAAAGACACACATAGATCCCAATACACTGATACTAGGAGACTTCAATACTCCTTTCATATCACTAGACTGATCTTCCAAAAAAAAGGTCAGTAAAGATGCTTCAGACCTAAATAATACCATAAACCAAATGGACCTGTTAGACACATACAGATTATTTTACCCAACTACAGCTGAATTCACATTTTTCTCAGCTGCACATGGAACCTTCTTCCAAAGAGATCACATTCTGGATCACAAAGAGAGCACTGGCAAATTAAAAAAATGTAACATAATTCCCTGTATCTTTTCAGACCACAATGGAGTGAAACTAGAAATCAACTCTAAGAAGATCCAGAGTAACCATGTAAACACATGGAGACTGAACACCACACTGCTGAATGAGGAATAGGTCATAGAAGAAGTAAGGGGAGAAATTTAAAAATTCCTAGAAAACAATGAAAACAGAGACCCAATATATCAAAACCTCTGGGACAGCTTGAAGGCAGTACTAAGAGGAAAATTTATAGCACTAAGTGCCCACATAAGAAGAATGGAAAATCACCAAATAAATAACCTAATGACACAGCTCAAAGCCCTTGAAAAACAAGAACAGTCTAACCCCCAAACCAGTAGAAGACAGGAAATCATAAAAATCAAAGCAGAAATTAATGAAATAGATAATTAAAAAACAATACAGAAAATCAACAAAACCAAAATCTGGTTTCTTGAAAAAATAAACAAGACAGATAAACCACTGGCCAACCTAACTAAAGAAAGGAAGAATCAACGCAAATTACCAAAATAAGAGATGAAAAGATGATATTACCACTGACAGTGTGGAAATACAGAGGATCATCAGAAACTATTTTGAAAAACTATACTCCAACAAAATGGAAAATCTAGAAGACATTGACAAATTTCTAGATACATATAACCTTCCTAAATTGAGTCAAGAAGCTATAGAAAACTTAAATCGACCAATAACAATCAAAGAAATAGAAATAGCAATAAAGAGCTTAGCATCAAACAAAAGCCCAGGGTCAGATGGTTTTCCAAGTGAATTATATAAAACATTTATAGAAGAGCTAATTCCAATTCTCCTCAAACTATTCCAGGAAATAGAAAGAAATGGTACCCTCCCAAACACATTCTCTGAAGCCAACATCACATTAATACCAAAGCCAAATAAAGACAGCTCAAGAAAAGAAAACTATAGGCCTATATCATTGATGAACTTAGATGCAAAACTGCTAAACAAAATACTACCAATGAGCATTCAAAGCCACATCAAGAAAACTATACACCACGACCAAGTCAGGTTCATCCCCGGGATGCAAGGCTGGTTCAACATATGAAAAACAATCCATGTAATTCACCACATAAACAGAATCAAAGACAAAAATCACATAATCATCTCAATTGATGCCAAAAAAGCATTTGACAAGATCCAACACCCATTCATGCTAAAAGCACTGCAGAGAATCGGAATAGAAGGAACTTATCTCAACATCATAGAGGCAATATACAATAGGCCCACAGCCAACATCATATTAAGTGGAGAAAAACTGCAAGAGTTCCCACTAAAAACAGGAACAAGACAAAGATGTCCATTATCACCTCTTCTGTTCAACATAGTACTTGAGAGCCAGAGCAATAAGGCAAGAGAAGGAAATCAAAAGAGTAAAAATAGGGAAAGAAGAACTAAAACTATCCCTCTTTGGAGATGACATGATACTATACTTAGAAGATCCAACAAAGTCAGCCAAAAAACTTATAGAACTGATCAACAAATTCAGCAAAGTGTCTGGATACAAAATCAATCTTCAAAAATCAGAAACTTTCCTGTATGCCAACCATAAATCTACTGAAAAAGAAATCCAGAAAACAATTCCACTCACAATAGCACCCCCAAAAATAAAATACTTAGGGATAAACCTAACCAAAGAGGTAAAAGACCTCTATAAGGAAAACTACAAAAACTTGAAAAAAGAAATTGATGAAGACCTTAGAAGATGGAAAGATCTTCCATGCTCTTGGATAGGCAGAATAAATATCATCAAAATGGCCATCCTCCCAAAAGTGATCTACAGATTCAATGTAATACCCATGAAATTACCAAGATCACTCCTCACAGACATAGAAAAATCAGTCCTTAAATTCATTTGGAACAACAAAAAGCCCAGGATAGCCAAAGTAGTTCTTAGCAACAAGAATCATGCAGGAGGTATCACAATATCTGACTTCAAACTCTACTACAAAGCCACAGTAATAAAAACAGCATGGAAAGCCAGGCATGGTGGCGCACCCTTGTAATCCCAGCATTCGAGAGGCTGAGACCTGAGGATCCGGGTTCGCGACCAGCCTCAGCTACCTAATGAGGCACTCTGCAACTTAGTGAGACTCATTTTCAAAATAAAGAATAAAAAATAGGGCTGCGGATGTAGCTCGGAGGTAGAATGCCCCTGAGTTCAATCCGCAGTACCGCAAAAAACAAAAACAAAAACAAAAACAAAAAAACAGCACGGTATTGGCACAAAAACAGACACATAGACCAATGGAGCAGAATAGAAGATTCAGAAACAGACCCACGTGCTTACAGTCAACTGATTTTTGACAAAGGAGCCAAAAACATACACTGGAAAAAAGATAGCCTCTTTAACAAATGATGTTGGCAAAACTGGTTAACCATATACAGGAAAATGGAAATAAACCCCACTTTTTCACCCTGCACAAGAGTCAATTCAAGATGGATCAAAGACCTGGAAGTCAGGCCAGAGACCTTGCAGCTACCTGGAGAGGGCATAGGACCAACACTTCAACACATAGGCACAGGTAAAAACTTTCTCAACAAGACCCCAAAAGCACAAGCAACTCAAAGGAAGATCAATACATGGGATTGCATTAAACGGAAGAGCTTCTGTGCAGCAAAGGAAACTATCAAGAACCTCAACAGAGAGCCCACAGAGTGGGAGAAGATTTTTGCCACTTACTCTTCAGATATGATTTTTTACTTTTTGTGACTGACTAATCTCACTTAACAAAATGTTTTCCAGTTCCATCCATTTCCCTGCAAATAACATGATTTTGTTCTTCTTTATGGCTGAGTAAAATTCCATTGTGTACATATCCCATAGTTTTGTAATCCATTCATCTGTTGACGGAAATCTTGGCTGGTTCCATAGTTTGGCAATTTTAAGTTGTGCAACTATAAACATAAATACACATGCATCAGTCTGATAGTTTGGTTTCCATTCTTTTGGGTAGATACCCAGAAGTGGTATTGCTGGATCATATGGTAGGTTCATTCCCATTCGTCTGAGGATCCTCCATACTGTTTTCCAAAGTAGTTGCACTAATTTACAATCCCACCAACAATGTATTAGGGTTCCCACTTCTCCACACCCCTGCCAGCATTTGTTGTTGTTTGTGTTCTTGATGATTTCCATTCTGATTGGGGTTAGGTGAAATCTCAGGGTAGTTTTGATTTATATCTCTCTGATTACTAATGATGTTGAACATTTCCTCATACATTTATTGGCCATTTGTATTTCTTCTTTTATGAGGAAGCTAGGGAGAAAGTGGAACATAAGAGGGACTCCAGATGAAGGAGAAACCTTAGGTGAGCAAAGAACTTGACTTAACAGAAGGTGATGGAGGGAGGGGGGACACCCTATTGCACATGATGTACTTTCATGAACACATCAAAGTCAATGACTAAACTGAACTTGAGAAGAAGGGAGGAGGAGGGAGTGGGGTGGGAATTGGGGAAGGGTTAAATGAGAAATGTGTGCATGTATGCCTTTATCAGCTTGTACCTAATAAAGATGTATGATAATAATACACCAATTAAAAAAAATTAAAAATAAATAAAAGCAGGCTAGCAAGTGTCTTAATTTCCTATAGCCCTTGTAACACATCATGTCATTAGTGGATTAAAAGGGTACAAACGTGATAATATCTTACAGTTCTGGAGGTCAGGAATCTGCAACGGATCTTTGAAATGAAAGTAAGATATTGGCAAGGCCATGTGGCCATGTCCTTCTGAAGGCACGAGAGTGGGATCCCTTTCCTGGCCTCTTCCAGCTTCCAGAGACGACTGCTTTCCTTGGCTTGTGGCCCCTCCCTCCGTCTTCAGGGTCAGCTGCGCAGTCTCTTGCCTCTCTCTTTCTCCCATTAGGATCCTTCTGAGTGTATTAGGCCTACCTAGAAAATCCAGGATAATGTCATCTCAAGACTCATCCCCATCTGCAAAAAGTCCCCTTTGCCCTGTGAAGGTAACATAGCACACCTGAGTTTATGGGGATAAGGACAGACGTTTTTGGAGAGAGAGACAGAGACAGAGAGAGAGAGAGAGAGAGAGAGAGAGAGAGAGAGAGAGAGAGAGAGAGAGAGAGAGAGGAAGCATTCTGTCCAATACACACTGCACAGCACCTGTACTTTGAAATTTTTCTCCCAGAAAGTGTCCCAATGTGCTCAAGCTTCACCTTTGCCCTGTTTCTCCCGCCCCCCTCCCCTGAATTTTGGCACAGTTTTGGCAGGGGTGCTATTTCCATGTGGGGTATAGTAACCTGTGATCATTCTGCACACCCCCCAAACATTTCCTCATATCCTTAACTGTTTACCTGTCACAATTTATTGTTTGATTATGCTGGTTTAAGTAGCATTTTAATTGTTGTGGGCTTAGGATACATTTTAAGTGGTTTTTTCCCTTTGTGTGTGTGTGTGTGTGTGTGTGTGTGTGTGTGTGTGTGTGTGTGTGTGTGTATGTGTGTGTGTGTGTGTAGTATTGGGGATCGAATACTCCCAGCCCTGTATGATCCATGTTTGAAGGTGTTATTACATGTCAGCTCCCTTCCTACTTAACTGTACTCAATCAATCCTTAATCTGCATGTTGCTCACACTTTAATGTCTCTGGAATCAGGATACAATCATCCTAACATTGAATATTATAGTACTTTATGTTTTTTCCAAAAGATGTTTTTAAATAGTGAGTTTTACAGTTGATGGGGTATAAAAACCAAATAAATAAGGTATTTTACATCACATACTCAAGTAAAGCATATACTGAACTTCTTGGATCCTTTTTAGTTGGTCCAAAATGTGTTGTACCTAGCAAAGAGTCCTTGAGATTTGTATTTGTTTCCTAACTTCAGGACAAATGAATATTACTTCTTTCTCCCCTTCTCTCTCCCCGCCCCCCTTTCCTCTTCCCTGTGTTTTGTTTCATGTGGATGTGTGAGTGACATTCTTTCCAGAAATGTCGATCACTAAATCTCGAGAGAGGAATCTACAAGTTTCCTAATAATTTTATAAGACTTTTCAAATTGTATAACATACCTTTTTCCGTTAAAATTTGCTAGAGTGAATTCTGTTCTAGTAAAGTGAGCCTAGGATACAGGCGACTGGAGTATCTTTGATAAAGACATTAGGTAAAGAGTTCATCCATGCAGACAACTATTACAGTGAACACTCAAGCAAGGAAAACACATGAGATTGGGACATACGTAATTTTACATGAACCACATTTGGAAACTAGTGCTAATTTAATTAATATATAAATTTCAAAGGCCACTGTGGTGTGTGCTCATCCTTAAGGGAGAACTTAAGGAAACATGACAAAATAAGCCAAGACTCTACTAAGTTCACTTTTGGGAATTTAAGTAATAACAAGCCAGGGAACTCATTTTATTCTATTTTAGCAGCAGCATTTTGGTATCATTCTGATGAAGAATAATTAAACAGATACTTAAGTTTGGTTCTTCTATAAATTTAATTATTTTCCCCCCAAAGTACAAAACTTAAGCATTATTTTAAAATGTTTTACACATTAGAAATAAAATAGAACAAGATCTTATTTAAGCTAAGTTAGGGCAATTTCTTGGCCATGAAGAAATAAAAATGAGAAACTATCCAAGTTTCACTGTTAGAAGTCATAAACAAGTAAGCAGACTCAATCCTTATTCAAACTAAAATCTCTTAGAACACTGAAAAGATGTGTCAATGTCAATATTCCTGAAGCTCCAAAGAATCTGTTCCAGCAACAAACTTTTCACTAAACAGATGCCAAAAGTAAGTTGTCTTCCTAAGAGAGGGGGCTGGCCATTTCCTTTCCATGCTGAACTTAAATTTTCCATGACCCATACCATGTATTCCATTAAACAAACTCAAACAACAGAATCAGACTCAATTTTAAATCCATACACACAAGGCTCTGGAATTAGAAGTGAGACCTTCATGTAGATGATGCCGGGATATCTGACCTGCTCTTCTGTGCTGCTGTAAAAAGGGTACAAACTTCAAATAAAGGATCAGTGTACCATCTGGAGATATGAAAAATAATCGATTTATAACAAACTGAAGACACAGTGCTTAGTGTGCTGAGATCTTCTTAAACTATTGATTTCCACTGTATGATTATAGTGCCTGGAAACAGACTCGACTCCCAGGTTCAATGTCTCCCATGTGGAAAAGCAGCTGTCACACACGAGCGTCCTTCAACCGATCGCTCTTCTTCCCCGGCCTCTGAAGCTGGTCCACCTCTTGCCTGCCTTCTTGCATTTGATTCCAGCATTCCAGAGTCTCCAGACCTGGGGCGTGGGCACTGTGGCATGCAGCAGAAGCCCATAGGATTGACTCCAATGATACGACTGTGAGGCTGGTTTAAGGCCTAGGTTTTAGAAATGATCATGGAATACTCAGGCATACAAAAAGTGAAGAGTGTATCATAAGCAACACCTGTATTCCCACCACCCACCTTAAGAGATGAAACACTGCTGATACAACTGAAATACTGCAACTTTTCTTCCCTAAGGAATCTCTCCTAGTATTTGGTGCTTTCCATTTCCATTCATGTAAGTATTTTACTACACATGTCCCCATAAACAACTTATATTACTTTCCATGCTTTAAATCTCAAATATAAACATTCTTTCTTTTGCTCAACTTTTTTGAATTTTGTCCGTTTTATCTCTATTTTTAATCACCATAGATTTCCAGTATATGATCATGCCCATTCCATAGACCCATTAAACCCATTGTTTTTTTTGTTTTTTTTTTTTTTAATAGCACTGGAGATTGAACCCAGGGCCTTACACATGCTAGGCAAGCACTATACCACTGAGATACATTTCCAGCCCTTTCTAAAAAAATTTATTATGAGACAGAGTCTCACTACTTTGCCGAGGATGACCATGAACTTTTGATCCTCCTGCCTCAGCCCTCTAAGTGTCTGGGATTAGTCATGTGCCACTATTCCTGGCTTAAACTCATTCTCTTGTTGACAGTATTTAGACTGTCTTCAGTTTCTTACTGTTTCTTATTCATGACCTACTGTACACACATGAGACTCACTCTGGGATATACTTAGGGGAACTGTTGGATTATAGGGTCTTCACTATCACTGGACACTGCAGTTGCTTGTTGTCCTATTCATGTTCCCAGCAGCAACGTGGGCTGCACGACTGTCTGCGCATCCTTTCGGAATGGCGTGCAGCGTCTCTGTAAGCAGGACACTGTAGAAATGCTGTCTTAAGGAGCTGTTCTTCAAACATTCCTCTTACTAGTACAACTGCTTGTCCCCCAAGGACATTGCTAGCTCGGAACCACAGCTTCCTGTTAATATCTGTTAATATTTTGAGGTTCTATGGATTTGAAGGTAATATGAATTTAAACCGCCAAGCCATGGGTAAATAAACCCCAAACAAAATCTCAGAGGGTTATTATTATTATTGTTATTATTAAAATCAAGTCAGAAAGGTTCCTTGGCCACTTGAAGAATTTCTTTTCTAGGAACCGGGAGCTACAGCCAGGATCACTTATAGCCTCCTATGTGCTACGGGTGAAGATCCTTGTAGTGGTTCCTATGTAAATCCTCGTTGACTGAGCCTGACTCCTTCCTCCTCATCCCCAGCCTGAGCCTCAGGTCAGCGCAAGCTGACAGTCCTGATTTTTATTTTACTGGGGATGGAACTCCTGGTATTTTCTTGTGTAGGCCTTGGGGATAAGCTTTTCTCTCTTATTTTCCTAGGTCTGTAGCCACGCATTTAGTAGGGAAGAAGTGAAGGGCCTCTGTTTTTCAGAATTTGCTTCAGTAATGTCCCTCAGGTTGTTTGATGCCCTGGTAAAGTGATGTTGTCCTGGAAATCCATGTCTGATGCTTCACAAGATGCAACAGTTGAAAGAGGACTTCAGAATATCTTCCACAACAAAATTGTAGAGTCTGCGACTGTGATAATCAAGTATTTCTTGCCTTACTTGTCCTGGGAATTTTAAAATAGCCACAGTTACCAAGTTTAAGTGCACAATGTTCTCATTGCCAGCTTCCAATCTGGACGTCAGTCAGGGAATCACTTTCCAAAAGCTTCTTCAAGGGTATTTATGGAGTATTAAAGTGCCAAGAAATCCTGAGGATACATAAACTGAAGCATAAATAAATACATATATGTAAAATACAACATAATGATTGACAACACAATTTCCTTTTTAAAAATTTTTTTATTTTTGAACTGAAAAGTTTACTGGTAACCTGAAAACACATACAAGTTAAAACATGAACACTTTATATGATATATTTGTAGCAGTTTAGGAAAAACTCCAAGCCTATTGCTATAGCTACAAATGGCCTTACACTGACCAATTTTCAACCTTCAAATATCATTGTATAATATGAAATAACTTTTTTTTTTAGGGATTGAAACCATGGTTTTACGCATGTGAGCAAGTGCTCTACCTCTAAGCCACAACCCACCTCTGCAATAACTCTTGGTACTTTTTTTTTTTTTTTTTGCTATAGATGCAGGCATTAAGTTGATAATGAGAACTAGTACATATTTCAAATTAAGGCCACACAAGCCTGGCTGTGTGTGTGGCCGTTTTATTATCTGTGAACATCTTTCCAGATGCCTCCATCCCTGTACACGTCCTATGTTGTTGTATAAAGCTGACGCCCACAGGCCTGGCGCCGAGGGAGGAGCTGAATTCTAGAGTAACGGAAATCTCTTTGAGGAGTGAGTGGATGTTTTCTTTTTAAAACTCAGCACACATCTCCAAATGAAACAGACTTAATCTCACACCCAGAGATAATTTCACTGCATCCATATGATTCAAAGCTCCTCTAACAACCGAGATAACCCTCGATTCCAGTGAAAATATTTCAAACACTACCTAGTAAGGATTTTTTTTTTTAAACACTTTCAAGACAAAATTTTAAAAGGAAACATATTTTCTCTAGAAAGGGGTTTGGTAGTAAGAGACATGGGTATTTCCTCAGAGCGTATGCAGTCCACTCTTCTCGTGATACTCTTCGTAAAACCGCCTCAGCGACTCAGGAATTCTGGGCGTCACCGTGCTCAAGGCTTGTGCAAAATGCCTTTTCCTAATGCAGGTGGCTTTCATGTCTTCCTCCAGAGCTAGAAGAGCTGCCTCTCTGCAGACGGCGATAATCTGAAATTAAGAACAAATACGTGAATAAAGAGAGAAAGGAAGGAAGGAGGGCAAGAACAATCACTACCCTGTTCCACCTCCTCTCTCCTGCGACTGCGCTCCGGTCATGGTGAGCTGCTGAGCTTTATACACAGAGGCAGTTCCAGCTGGGTTTCCAAAAAGATAAAAAGCAACCGTATAGTTTTCTGTCTTTTCCTTCATTCCAAAATGACGCAGAAGTCCTCAGAATCAGGAGCACAAAGATGTGTGAGATGTGGCATTTGCTTTTCGGAGCACTTGCTCCTAACTGCGAAGGTGGTACAGGTACTCCGGGGTGTGTGTGGAGGGGAGGGGAGGAGGGAGAGGAAGGAGGCCCGGGGACACAGAGGAGGCCGCTCAGCAGCCCACCTGTCACAGCACAGAGGCCCACATTCCTTTCCACCTTTGATGTCCCACCGACCTGTAAAAGCATTTCTTCCTGTGTATCTCTGTCATGAGTTCTTAAATCTTGGGAATATCAGATAGGGGTGTCTGAGTTTGCTTTAGAGAGCTGCATGCAAAGAAAGAAGTGAATTCTGTTTACTCAGCGAGGAAAGCTGGAAGGATTGAAAAGACTCTGGGGAGGGGGCGGAACTGGATTCGGAGTGAGGGAGGGAGGGAGGAGAGAGGAGGCAGGAAGAGAATGGAAGGGAAGGCAGGCTGGAGAATCCCGAAATGTGTTTTTAAGCTCTGTGGACTTCAGACAGCGGAAGCTAGCTGATGCCAATGTCATTGGAAAGACACATTACTGTGGTGAAAGAGCCGGTGGGATGAAAAGAGATATTGTGATTTTCAGGGCAACAGGGAAAACAGTGATTGATACTGACTGCACCCTTATATTGGTAAATGAAAGGGCCAGCTGAAACACATTTGTCCAGCCATTCAGCATATTTTCTCTGTTTGTTCACTTACTGAAAGGAGCCCCTCTGCTTATACCGGGCTAATGGCTGCCAAAGCAGTTTAGTAGCTTTTTAGGGGATTTAGCAGCATGTTTGGGAGCTTTCAAAAAAACATGCATAGATTTAGGTGGCTTTGTCAATTTACGACAATGTAACGATTGGTTCTGGGCTTCATTAGTGAGCGCTGGAGTTAACTACAGTGGTTATGCATGTCAATGCCTTGTGGAAAAGAGAGCGGCTACCAACCAACGTGCTGCAGGGAGAAACAAAACCGGGGATTAGTAGGCCCACTCCATCACATGCTCGGGTGCAAAAGAGAGTTCTTTTTAAAACAAGAATGTGATAATTAATAAGCAGAGGGAAAGCCAGCCGTGAGGCCTCAGCATGGTGACCTGGCTGGGCAATGCTTCCGCTGGGCTCCAAAGGGACCCTGGGAACGGCCACCAAGGGAGGGCGGTGAGGGAGCCGGTGGGGGAGTCCCCGGTAGTCCCCACCACCCACCCATCTGAGCCGCCTTCTCGCATCTGGACCAGGATCTGGTGCAATGGCGGCAAGGCTGAAAAGCCTGAAGAATCATCGAGGCAGCAGAGAGTGCTGAATCCCCCGCTGGTTGCCCCCCCCATGTGTCACTGTGGGAGTCTCTCCTGGGGGTAGCAGAGGAATCAGGGCCCCAGGCCAATGCCACAGCTTGCACACCCCCTAGCTGGGACTTCCCTCAGAGAATACAGAGCCCCGCACGGAACAGTCACATTTACTGAGTGCCTACGCGAATGCCAGGCAAATCCTAATTACTACTATTCATTCCCTCGGTGACTGATGCCCCTGGGTTTTGCACAGTGCGGTGATGGTGCTAATGAGGGTGATACAAAGCGTGATAGACGCGTGTCAAGGAGCCAGGGAGGCCGGTGTGAAGCAGTGGCTGCGGGGCTCGGGGAAGCTGGCTCAGTAAGAAGCGACCCAAAGGCTTCCGGAACATCTGCGGTACGGGGATTTGGTTCCCGTGGCTGGATGGGAGGTGGCTAGGGCTGCCGGCACAGCCGATGGCCTGGCAAGCTTCCTTCCTATCCACAGTACTTGAGGTGGGACAGGAGGAAGTCACTGGACTGCAATCGCTGGACTCAGTCCTCGGAGCCCAGGGCAGCAAGGGTGAGAAATGGAGGAGTGGTGGTGAGTGGTGTGCTGCAGAGGCTACCACGCTAGCCACGGGCTCTGCTCCCCTGGCAGCTCCTTTGCAAATCAGCTTCTTCCTCACCTCTGTGTCTGCAGATGTTTCTCTTTTCCTCTAAGCTGTATACTGCTTTCTGTGGTGGTAACAAAGCACGGCCCGTGGTGAGAGGCGGACACGGGCAGCACGGCTCGGCCACGTCAAAGGCGGATGCTGGTGACGTGGGGTCGGCCTGACCTTAATAAACAGTTCCACCCATGGTGTGAGACAGTTTTGACTGGGGCACTAGGTAATACCTGGTTTAGATAGCGGTGACCCACAGTACAGTCGAGAAACAATAAAAAAGGAATCCTGGACTCGGCCTGTTTTTGGGGGGGTGGTGGGGTGGGGGGTGTTCCTCTGCTAGTGTGAGGGGCCCAGCCACAAGTGCGTCTCAGGGAGGCGGAGGACCATCTGGATCCACCAATGGCTTCAACCAACTTCGCCCTGCTCCTTTTTATGCATAAGGAATTCCCAGAGGAGCCAGTAAAAGTAGCAATCCTTTCTGCTACTTTTACTTTTCTGTGGTATTTACCTAGCAATGTACAATCAGTACCCGAGGGACCTGCAAACAGACCTCCACAGACAACTAGCTAGTCTTCCTCTCACCAACCAACACCTGTGGGCTGGCTACTCTGTGCATGCAGTGACCATGTCAGGCCAAGCGGAAGGTCCTCCTGCCCTCACTCACAAGCACCGTGGCTGGGCACAGGTCAGCTACGTGTGTGGAGACATGTAAATACCAATGAGATCCAAAGCGCATGCGCTGTGTAGCTTTCCCCACTTTTGATGCATACGTATTTTATTTATGTTTCAGATGGCTAGGCTTTGTCAATTATACTTAAAGTACTGTGTTCTATGTTCACCTCTGGCAATGTGTCCAATCTGGGGTATTTACTTGGAGTTAGGTTCTTTTTGCAGAAGTAACATAAATTAGAAATTCTAAGAATATAACAGTCCCTGCGTTAGTTTGGAGGGATGCTTCTTTAGGTATTGAAATTTGTCAGAGACAGGAGTTTCTTTGCTTTGCTGTCATGGAAAATAAATGCACTGGAATTGAGAAAGATGCCAGAAAAATTATAAACATGCAGTAATGTGTCCTATTTGGTAGAACTGAAATGGAAGCTTTGCTGAAAAAAAAAATGTACAAATGGTGATCTATTGTCTCACTTGATGAAGAAACATGAGATCAGTTAATTACCAATGAATTATCTTCTCTGCTTTGGAAAGGTGAGGTCTTTTCAGATAAATTTGCCAACAAGTCTATTTGGAAATGAATCCTACAGAAACTGAGCAGAAAGGCCTTCAATTTAAACTTTGACCTTTCTTTCTTTTCCTCCAGTGGTAAGGATTGAACCCCTGGCCTCCCACATGCCAGGCAAATGCTCTACCACTCAGCTATATTCCCAAGCCAAGTTAGGACCTTCCCAATTACTATCTATAAAGTTTGCAAAAACAAACAAACAAAACTAATCAGAAGGTATGTGCATACACGGGTAGATCACCGACTCTTCCGAGTACACAGGGACCACGCAGCTCATCACCCTGCGGCAGCACACCCATCCCAAACCAAACAGAGCCTGGGGCATCCCTGCTGTTCTCTAAGGTCCCTGCCTCTTGTTTCAGCAATGGGGGAATTCAGCTGAATTTCCCCTGGAGGACACTGAAGAACTGCACCGAGAAGATGTGCAGATGAATAGACAAATCTGAACAGACTCACTGGGATGTTAAAGCAACCCATTCAGAGAGAAAACCCTTGAGCCCTATAATGTCCTCGTTTTCTTCTTCTTCTCCCTCCCCCTCCTCCCCCTCTACCTCTTTTTCCTTCCTCTCCTCTTTGCCCTTCTTCTCCTTCTCCTTCTTCTTCTTGTAGTACTGGGGATTGAACCCAGGAGCATTCTACCTCCGAGCTATACCCCCAGCCCTACCTTTTAAAAAGTGTTTTATTTTGAAACAGTCTCATTAAGTTTCAGAGGGCCTTGCTAAATTGCTGAGGCTGGCCTTGAACCTGTGATCCTCCTGTCTTAACCTTCCAAGTACTGAGATTATAGGTGTACTCCACTGCACCCAGCTAAAAGGATTTTGGAAATGTTCCCCTAATCCTGTCACCATCTTGTCTTCCCCCCTGCCACCAGCCATCAGGAAGGAAAGCCTGCAATGTTGGCAGAGTTCGGTGCTCATCCCTGCTGCAGTCTAGATTATTTAAATGAGTTATTAGACATCAACCAGCAAGGTTGCTTTAGGCATTAGACTGTAAGAAGAAGAATGTTTTGGTAACCTTGTAAAGCTGAGTACATATTCTTATTTGGTTTGCGCTAAAGAATTGATACCCAAGCTTTTAGAACATACATATTCCACATTGCAAAGGTAAGAATCATTATTTGTTTGCAGATACGAGAAAGTGACAAAGCACGAGCAGAATGACCCCGGATCTCACCATGAGATCCCACTAAGATGCGTTTGTTCCAGTGGCCACGACACCAATTTGTTTGGTACCAACATGTCACAAATTCGTCTTCCGTTAGTTCAGCAGTTATCATAGATCTGACTATCAGACATCTGACGAAAACTTTTAAAGCAGACAGGAACTCTCTATGAAAGAGCTAGGCATATTTGAGATGAATTCCTAAGAGGTAGAAAAAGAGTTGTAATGAACATGTTTAGAAATCCTCAAAACAAAGCCACTGAAAAAATAGTGCGTAATTATTTTCAAATGCAGAAAGAAAGTAACTGTGCAGTGGAGACAAAGAGATAGATGAGTATGAATTTTCATGCCCGGCCCGCCCCCTGAAACATATTGCAGTGCCTTCAGACAATACAGCAGTAACTGGATTACGCCGGACCACGCCACTTGTGAGCACGGAGGGGAGCGACTCCCCAGAGACAGCTCTTGACCACTGAACCCTGGGAAATCTAATTACTTCACTTTTAAATGCAAAGGGGCAAGGGAGGAAATTGTGAAGACTTCTGAATGCCGCAAAGAACAAGAACAATGTCTCACTTCACTGTGGAAAAAAAAAATGAAACCTCTTACACATAGGGCTTACAATCTGCCCCCCACCCCCGGCCCCATCCACCAGACAGAAGAGTTTAAACAGGTGGCTCAGCTTAGCAGAACAGAAATGGGCATGTTGTGAACATGAACCCCAACGTGGTTTCGAAGCAGGCAGTCGGCATTTTTAAAACTGCCGCGATACAGAGTAATCGTCAAGGCACAGGCTGCTTACCCCAAACCAGCCAACAGGAAGGAAAGCCTGCAGCGCTGGCAGAGTTCGGGTGCTCATCCCTGCTGTGCTCCAACCTCCCTGCCTCCTTCAGTCTCCCAGCAACGCTGGCTTCTTCTCTGGCGCATTGAGAGCTGGAGCCCAGTGAATGTAAACTGCCATTTCCAGACAAGGCCTGGGTAGCACCTGCACGTCCTTGCTATGGGTACAAGCAGGTCACACTAATGACAACGGGAAAGCACACCCACAGTGGCAGATAGAACAGAAAAAAAGGGAAGCTAGTGTGAGCTGGCGGACCAGGAGCTGTCCTTCCCACAGGGATGCTGAAATCCTAACCTTGGCCAATAGACTCCTAACGACCTCAGAGGACTGTTATCCTCAAAGAAAGAGGGAAGAGGACAGAGCTTCCAAGCAGCTCACAGATCCACCCCCTGGCAGGGACAGGGGGGACTTGGATTGATGGGGAAAATAAACTCACTCCCCCTTTTTTTCTGGTACTGGGGATTGAACTCAGGGGCATTCTACCTCCGAACTACACCCCCAGCCCTATTTTTTATTCTTTATTTTGAAACAGGGTCTCACTAAGTTGCGGAGGGCCTCACTAGGTAGCTGAGGCTGGCCTCGAACTTGGATCCTCCAGTCTCAGCCTCCCAAGTGCTGGGCTTACAAGCATGTGCCACCACGCCAGGCAAAAATCACCCATTTTAAGTGGGGTCAGAAGAGAAAGCTTCTTGACTAAGCCACGTTAGGACAGGAAAAGTAGCTCCTGAGAGCTGAATTCATGCACCTAGTTTAACCAGCACATGGACAGGACTGCTTGAAAGTGCACAGGCAAAGCACCACTGCGGCACAGAGTGTGGCCGCACTTCCTGACCGCCGGGGTTCCGGTTGGAGCTAGAGTTCCAGGAGAAGTTGAGCCGGAGGAGGGGCCCGTCCTTTCTTGTGCAGCTGCACACAGAATCCGCACATTGGCAGAGATGCTCTCTGCACTGCTCCTGCTGTTCAGCACGAAGAAAACACGCCTCCCAGCCAGAACTAATCTCGGCTTCTTTGTGTTTCAAGTGCACTAAATAGCTTTAAAGAATCCACCAAAAGAAATGGGCTGCAGCGCTTTAAAAAGTCTTAGGTATTCTCAAGAAAGCGGTTTTGTGAAAAGCATCTTCTGTCTGGAACACCTGTGACCAGGGGAGCTTAATTGGGCTGCAGCTGGCGCTGACGGGGGCGCAGAGGCTGGAGGACATTGTGCTGGCCCCCGCCCCGCCCCCCTTCCTTTTCACCTTCACAGTCCTGCGACCTCCTCCCCCTGTGGCTGAGGGATTAGGCACCCGGTGGAGGGTGGAGAGTGGTGCCCCAGCTGTTTGTGAACAGCAGGCACTGGAGGTGCTTCGAGGAGGCTGCCTGGGGGACCACGGGCTCCCGTGGACTGCGCTCACAGGTGCAGAGCGCCTGGGCGAGCGTGAAAGCTGGGACTGAGGGCAGAGCGAGCGAGCCAGAGCCAGCGAGGGGGCAAGTGGGGAGGGCTGCCCAAGGTGGGGACAGCAGCTCAGCACAGGGCATTCAGAGGGGAGGCCAATGGTGCTGGTAAAGTTCTTTAAAATGCCTCTTCACCAAAATCCTTCAAGTGGTGAGAATTCTGGAGAACAGATTTCAGATTTGAGGAATGACCTAACTCCTTGCAAAATAAGCTTGGAGATAATCCATCTGGGCTTATGTTAGAGTCATACAATTCAGAATGCCATGTGCCACATCAAGTCAAAGGAAAGTCAAATGACTTAATTTTTACTTAAAGCGACTCATGACTTAATTTTGCTGATTAAAAGTTATTGGTTTTGGGGCCTTTAAAATATAAAGCCGCAGTATGTACACCTTCAGTGTACAACCTTTCATTATTACTCACATGGAGGAGTGTCTCGTAGGTTTTGCTTTTTGAATTTTGCACACACAAATTGCTTACTCCAGAAAGCTTTGAAACGCGAAGATCTTGAGTTTGTATTTACACATCATTTCTACAACCACTAGTACCCGTGGGGACTTTGATGTGTTTCTAACTTTAACCTAACCCTAATAGGATAAGAAGGAGTACTTTTAATTTTGAAAAGTGCATACCAACTAGTATGAAATGGAGAGAGCAGGAACCCTCTGGTGGGGAAAGAGGGACAGGGGTGACAAGTGACAGGAGTCCTCCTTTCATTTGTTTACCCAAGATGCCATTTTGACCACCTGGAGGTAGCACACTTACAGGGATACAGGGAACGCGGCCGTGAGGATGCAGAGCCCCACTTTCGACGAACAGATGTGCAAAGCATTGGCTCACCTGCTCCTTCTCCAAGGTTCCACGAAGGAGTCTCTAGAGGCCGTCACCACCTGCCATGCGTTTGCGCTTCAAGATCACTTGTTTTGTGGTATAACAGCTGCCTGCACAATCTTGTCATATCGCAGTCATCAAGATCTAGAGTCATTTGTGTTAACAGCTTCTCTCCCTCATTGTAAGCCCCATGAAGGCCTTGCAGCCTTGGTCTTGCTCTATTTCTCAGATACACCAGGTTAGCATTTGAGATGTCCTGCTGAGGTCTAACAGGTAGATAAGCTAGTTTTTGTCTTCTTATACACACACACACACACACACACACACACACACACACACCCCTCCCGCTAGAAGAAATGCAGCCAAGATAACTGTCTACCAAGAATTCAAAAAGCAAAAAGGTCTTGGGCACAGTGAATCACCTTATGTTGAGGTGACTGCAGCCAGAAAGCTGCAGAGCCCTGGGTGAGGCTCCCGATTTTGAGTAAAAGCACCTAGCACCTGGGTGAGCTCGAGGCTGGTACCAGGCAAAGAGGAGAGAAAACAGGGGTTATCCTTGGAAGAGGAAAGCCAGCAAAGCTGAGCTTCCCAAAGAGTTCCAGGACTCCTCCCCACATGTGTAGGGTCTCTTCCCAGCCAGGGTTCTGGGAGCGTGAGAGGCAGATAGGGAAGAGTGTGGGCAAGGGTATTAAAGTAGTTGCAATGTACCTTATTTTCCTTGTCTGTGACCATCTCTACTGTGGTCCCCACCCCTGGCCCACTGACACACACACTAAACGTCTGCCCTGATTCTCCAGCTCCAGGATGCCCCCGGAGCCACTCAGGATTCTTGTCTCTGAACCCTTGCTGGAGTATCTGGGATCAGAACCCTTTGTACCTCCACCTCCAGGCTTAATCTATAATAAGCTTCTTTCCATTTTCCAATCAGCTGCAGGCTGACCTGGACTGATCAGAAGACTTGCTTGACATCCCTAAATCTTTTTAAAAAGAGTATGGTATGGTGTTAGTGGCTGTTTGTGTTAAGTGGTGGGGTTAAGGGGGAGACTTGACCATCTGAGGCTAGCTAAGGGGGATCTGAAGACAGGTCACGATGAACAAAAATTAGCACTATTAGCACATGTCAGGGAGTTAGAAGACAATATGGTTATCTTATATCCTATACTTATTTTATGGATAACAGCCAGAAAATGAATGCTTTCCCCCCTTTTAGCAGATAAGAAAGTAAAAATGGATTCAAACTAAGTGGAAACATACCATCACCATCAAATAAGTTATTTTGAAAACACAGAAAATATTCTCACATATCTTATTTTTGTATTTTTCTTAGGTGGCTTCCTCTGACTGGTAATACTTATGTTGTTTATAAACCATCTGTTCAGAAGCTTACATGATATTTTGTTTTAAATTCAAATAATAATGAAATAGCATTGTCTTCTTTGTTAAATAAGCTGACCATTATTTCACATTTAGTATTTCACCAGTTTTGTGTATTTTACTGGCCATATAGTAAAAGCCTTAATGTAGGGTTCAAGGATATCCAGATGGGTCTAAGAATACAACTGAAATTTATGAAAACATAAACCTATGGATACATTTATGTGTTTTTTTCCTAGAGAAAGGATCCAAAGCTTCTATCACAGTCTAAAAAGGGCACATTACCCCAAAGGGTTAATAACCACTGCTCTACGGGAACTGTATTTCAAACTTTCTTAAATCCTATAAATGCCTCATAATAATACCTACTTTCTCTTCCCAGCTGACTTAGGGCAGAATACAATTTGCCCATAATTATCACAGCTGGAGAGTGGAGAGTACCGGAAATACACAATGAAGCTGATCATACTAGAGGTGATTTTTACTTTCCTCGACCCTCCTCTTAACATCCTAGAAAATTTCAACAGCTGCCCCTGAGTATAACTAAAGGCTTATTTAGGTCTTTATCAACACATAGAAGAACCTAAACACTTATATTGTAGTTTCATTTGCTAAGGAAGAAGAAGAAGAAGAAGAAGAAGAAGAAGAAGAAGAAGAAGAAGAAGAAGAAGAAGAAGAAGAAGAAGAAGAAGAAGAAGAAAAAGCTAGGGTAATAATGCAGTAAGAACACTAGTGAAGGAATGCAAAACCTAAGTTCCCAAGATAAGATTAGAATTTACAAGTGGCACGTATCAACCATGTGTAATTTGAGTTAACCCATGAATGAATTTAAATGCATGCAGGCTTCAATGTTTGGTAATACGAATGCACACTGGGTGTTTAGATACTGAGGGAGTTGTTTTCTTATCTGCAGAAATATATGGGCTGTTGTCTTATAAGGAGTAAGATACACTGTGATCTCTATTTTCCGCGTGTCCACTGAGAGGAGAAAAGGAAAAAGTAAATCTGATTCCACTAACTAGAAAGTTCAGAGGGAGATCCAGCTCTTGCTTTTAACAAAAAATTATGTGTGTGATGCCGTTTATCAGATGGCAAAGACTTGCACAAGTCACAGTCACACAGGACCTTCCCATTACAGTTGCCCTTTGCCCCGGCCAAGGTGGAGAACAGAGATGGTTCAGGTTATGGAAGCCTTACCCCAAACATCATTAAGTCCATTACTGAATGCACTATCAAACCTAAATACCTCTTTTTTTTTTTTTTTTTGCGGAACTGGGGATTGAACTCAGGGGCTTTCTACCTTTGAGCTACACCCCCAGCCCTATTTTTTATTCTTTATTTTGAAACCGAGTCTCACTAAGTTGCGGAGTGCCTCACTAGGTAGCTGAGGCTGGCCTCGAACCCGGATCCTCCAGTCTCAGCCTCCCGAATGCTGGGATTACAAGCGTGCGCCACCACGCCCGGCTCTTAAATACCTCTTTCTTAACTGTCACTCCAACTCCTTTATAAGAATGCTAATGGGACAACAAGGTTGTATCAAGTCCAGCAAAGACAAAAGCCAGAAAGTTAGCTTCTAAGGAAAGATTTTAAAATATCTGCTTATTAAGCCTAACCTAAAAATTATGGCCAGAACAGCAGTTCATAGATACGGAGTAGACTGTGGAAAAAGAAGGGTGAGTGAAATTACTGATTGATGATGAATAAATCACACTTAAAAATGAAAAGGTATAATTATCACTTGGTGGGATTGGTTTGGGGTTAGAAATGCAGCAATTGGTGTCTCTGACAAGCTAATAGGGAGATTTTTTTGTACTAGGGATTGAACTCAGGGGCATTCTACCTCTGAGCTACACCCTGGTCCTTGTCATACTATAACTGTTAAGATTGAACTTATTATGTTAAATGTCTTTCTCCTTCACTGTACTAGAAGTTCCATGAAGGTAATAGGCTTTTCAGACCATACTCTGTGTTCTTGCTAAATTGTTGAGGGTCTTGCTAAGTTGCTGAGGCTGATCTTGAACCTGCAATCCTCCTGTCTTAGCCTCCCAAGTACTGGGATTACAAGCGTGTATCATCATGCCTGGCTAATGGTAAATTTTAAAGGATGAATTACTCATCCAGTTTTAAAAATCTAAAGATTTAAAATTGAGTGAATTTGTGTGTGTGTGTGTGTGTGTGTGTGTGTGTGTGTGTGTGTGTGTGTGTATATATATATATGTGTGAATGATCTTAGGACTATACCCATGTATTTCATAGCATCTTAAATTAGATGAACTTTCCTCGGATTTCTAACCATAAAAATATGCATCATTGGAAAGAAACCAGTAGACATTTCTAATTGAGCACAATTTTTTTTTCCCCACAGAGATGTGAGTCAACTGGACACAAAGGGATTATGATACAACAGGAACTATTTTGCAATCTTAGTCAATGTATTCCCTATTATGAATGATAAAATAAACACATAAAAGCACCCTATAATGCCGTAAAGAGGAGAAGATGGAAGCAAGTGCCAAGAATTTCCTCTCGAGGCCGTACTTTTTCATTTGAAGATCTAATCACTAAACTTTAGACAAGCTACACTTTGGTAACGCACACCCTCACTTTAGTATGCCGGCATCTAACCGGATATGCCCAGCCACCTTCAATCCAGCATATACAAGATATCTTCTGTGCACATTCTATAATTCACCAAGGAATGTAAGAACTAGTAATAATTTTGAATTATTTCACAGTTCTACCCTGCTCTTCACCATTGCCTCTGTTCTCTTTGAAATAAACACATCTACATTCATATGTGTACACAGGAACACTCATTCGTGGATGCAAATAAATTCTAAGAGGTGGTGTAAGTTTAAGCACTATATTAGAGTATAGCTGGATGTGGTGACACTTGCCTCTAATCCTCGTGTGTGGGAGGCTGCTGAAACAGGAGGATTGTAGGTTCAAGGCCAGCCTCAGTAATTTAGTGAGACTCTATTTAAAAATAAAAATAGCTGAGGGTGTTTGGTGTAGCTCAAAGGTAGAATGCCCCTGAGTTCAGCCCCCAGTACTAAAAAAAAAAAAAAAAAAGGTGTAAAGAATTACACTTTACCATCAGTGGTTCCAAAGCCTGGCACCTAGCACTTGTGAATTTTAAAAAATTAACTGGGGTGCTAAGAGACCATCATCTGGCAGCAACCCAGCATAGCTGTGCCTTTAACAAAAGAATTCTGTAATAAAACAAGATTTTACATGCTGAAACAAAATACTTTAAAATATCTTTTTGACGACTGCTCGTTTTAGTAATATTTGTGGAATTTGAAACCCACACATACATACACAAATGTTCCCATAGAAGATTATGTTTTAGTTTTGGGTTAACCTTGGAATTATTAAATTTTTATATCAATCTTTTAATGAAAGCTTTTGATTTGTTTTCTTTAAGAAGAAATCCCAGTCCTGAAAAGACTTCAAGGCTATGTATATTTTAATTGCCTTAACAAATACAACCAGGCTAATTTTCAGCAAAAGGTACTCAAGAGTAGTTTTTGAGTTAAATCTGTTAATGCCTCTTAGCAGGTAGACGACTTTCTGCCTCACTTCTTATTTCTTCAAATAAATGAATTGGTTATGACATCTGCTATATATTAGGGCTCAATTGCTAAGGACAGAAAGCCAAGTAAATTAAAAAGGGGGAATTCATTATAACGGTAAGATTGGCCCTAACAGAACCAGAGGACAAGAGGGCGGCTAAGCCTCAATGGACCAACTGGAACCAGGAACCAGAAAGCCATCCAGATTCCCTCTCCATAATTTCTGCTTTTGAAGCAGGGCCTCGCTACTGTTGCCCAGGGTGGCTTTGAAGTCCTGGGCTCAAACGATCCTCCTGCCTTGGCGGCCTGCAAACCTTGCCTACAGGCACGTGCCACCGTGCTGCAGGGCCCTCTGCCACTTTGAGTTCTGCTTCCCTCCATACTTTGGCTCCATTCTCCCTTATGACAGAGTGCTTTTCCCACTCGGTAGGAAACACAACCGTACACAGCTCCTATGTTTTATAGCTCATAGCAACCAACCAAAGTCCTCATCTTACTAGTTCCAGAGACTAAAAATCCTGAAAGTCTCTGGTTGGCTTGGTCTGGTCAATGTCTGAGGAGAGGGTACATATAATAGGGTCAAAATGAATTAGGTCATTGTGTGTGCGTGTGTGTGTGTGCGTGTGTGTGTGTGTGTGTGTGTGTGTGTGTGTGTTTTCACACTGTGAGCACATGGCAGCTGTAGTCTTTTGGGGAGGGCTGCATATGTGATATGAGCCAGGCCTCCACTGGCTGATGCAGTGGATGTAAAAGCTCCTTTCGATCCTTGCCCATGTATACCTCCACTTGTGCTATCCTTCAAATGCAGTGTGGCACCATTTTCCTCCCCTCCCCTCTTAATGTTATGTGTATCTGTAAGTGTATCGGTATGAATCTCACTATCACGTACAATTACAATGCACCAATAAAAAAATCTCCTATAGCCGGGTGTGGTGGCACACGCTTGTAATCCCAGCATTCGGTAGGCTGAGACCGGATGATCCAGGTTCGTGGCCAGCCTCAGCTACCTAGTGAGGCATTCCGCAACTTAGTGAGACCCGGTTTCAAAATAAAGAATAAGCCGGGCGTGGTGGCGCACGCTTGTAATCCCAGCATTCGGGAGGCTGAGAACGGAGGATCCGGGTTCGCGGCCAGCCTCAGCTACCTAAGTGAGGCACTCCGCAACTTCGTGAGACCCGGTTTCCAAAATAAGGAATAAAAAATAGGGCGGGGGTATAGCTCAGAGGTAGAATGCCCCGGAGTTCAACCCCCAGTACCGCAAAAAAAAAAAAAAAAAAAAAAAAAAAAAAAAAAAAAAAAGAATAAAAAATAGGGCTGGAGGTATAGCTCGGAGGTAGAATGCCCCTGAGTTCAATCCCCAGTACCGGAAAAAAAAAAAAAAAAAAACTCCTATAATCAGATCTCTTGTACATCAGATCTCTTGAACTTAAACCTCTTATCTAACTGAAATTTTATATCTTTGACCAACATATCCCCCATTACTAAGTTACTTTTGAAATGAATAATATAGACAGAAAAAAGAAGTTAAAAAACAAAAACAAATGCAGTGTGGCAACACGCTGTCTCAAGATGTACTGTTAAAAAGGTGCCGCTTTGGAATTTATACCCAGCAGTACATACTTCCAAAAACCAGCATTTGGCATGCTGCTACAGGGCCATTTAGATTTCCTTGCTCATCAGAGGTCCAAATAATGTTTTGAGCTGTACACTAAGTTTTAGGCCACAGGTATCATCCAAATTAGGATAAAGCTGAAAATCCTCCAGGGTCACCAATCAACTTCTTTGTAAATGATTTTGGAATCTGTAGAAAAGACCTCGGCTATTCGTTTTGAATAAATCGCATTAATGAGTCATAGGCAAAGCTAAAAGAAGTTATCTTTGTGTTAAGTCCATTCTTTTTCTTCTTTCTTGGCAACTAGGGAAGTCTCAATGCAAATCAGAAGGGAAAGCAAACTAAAGGGAGAAGTACATGAATAATTCATAGGCTGGCCAAATAGGAGACAGCTCTAGAGATAACGAATAAATGACCATATAAGAAAGATACTGTAAAGCCACGCATGGTGGCGCACACTTGTCATCCCAGTACTTGGGAGGCTGAGACCGGAGGATCCAGGTTCGAGGCCAGCCTCAGCTACTTAGTGAGGCCTTCCGCAACTTAGTGAGACCCTGTTTCAAATAAAAAATAGGGCTGGGGGTATAGCTTGGAGGTAGAATTCCCCCTGGGTTCAATCCCCAGTACTGTAAAAAAAAAAAAAAAAAAAAAACCCCAAAACAAAACATTTCTGATGAATTTAGTGATTAATTATTAAATAAATTTTTTCTTTTTTGGGGGGATGGTGGTGGTGGTACTAGAGATTGAATCCAGGGCATTCTACCTCCAAGCTACACCCTCAGCCCTTTTTTTGTTTTGTTTTGTTTTGTTTTGAATCAGGGTCTCACTAGGTTGGTGAGGCTGTCCTCAAAACTGTAAAAAAGAAAAAAAGATAGTATGGACATTTTTCAAGCACAGCATGAAAAGCCTGTTCCTTTGGCAGAAAAAAAACTTTAACTACCACCATCTGATCTGCCAGCTACTCTTTACTTATACATGCATACGCAGCAGTGTTCTCTCTTGTTTCTTCCTCCCTTCATGCCTCCCTCCCTCCTTTCCTTTTTTCTAGAGATCAGACTCAAGGGCACCCTACCACGGAGCTATATCCTCAGCCCTTTTTATTTTTTTTTATTTTGGGACAGGTTCTCTCACTAAGTTGCCCAGGCTGGCCTCGAACTTGAGATCCTTCTGCCTCAGCCTCCCTAGTCTGCGAGATTTCAGATATGTGCCACCACACCAGGCTCTCTCTCCTGTCCCAATATATGAATGATCTATGCCCCAAAGCTCCTCTTCCCTGAGTCTGGCTTTGTTGCTGTAACTATCCTCCCCCCAAATCATTTACTATCAGCATAAAAGCATGTGTTCTGTCATCTTAACAATGCGATTCCTCCCTTGTCTCCATATCTGTCTTCATTCTCACCAGCAAAACTCTTCAGCAAAGGCGTTGCTTGCCATTCTCCGTTCTTCTTCACGCCTATTCAAACGAGACCTCTCAGCCATTACTCACTCCACGGAGCTGCTCTGTCAAGGCCAGTAATACAGTCACCAGCCCTGCGCTCTCAGTCTGCTCCATTATCAGCCGTATCTGACACCAGCACCTTCTCCCATTCCTGCAGCGGGGCACTGCAGACCCTCCCTTCTCTCACTCCAGCTACACTGGCACCCCAACTGTTCCCCAACACGCCAAGCATTTACGCTCACTGCATCGGCCTGCAGCGTGCATCCCTTGGACAAATGCACGGCTCAATGCCTCAGGCCTTCCAGAAACCACCCTTCAGAGAAGTTCTCACTGAACACACCCTTCCTACACCTGCACCTCCCCGCAGCCCCCTCTTCCTTTCCTACTTTATTCTGCTCCTCCTCGCTTACTAACATCTAATATACGATGTTTTAACTTATTTTGTTGATGGTCTGTTGCCTCTCACAAGAAGCACAGATTTTTATTTATTTAGTTTGCTTATATATACTAGTGCCTGGGAACTCAGCTGGCGCATAGCAGTGGTCAAGAAATACATATATTTTGCAGTTCTGGGGATCAAAGCCAGGGCCTCATGCATGCTAAGCAAGCACTCTACTACTGAGCTAAAGTCTCAGCCCAAGAAATAGATGCTGAATGAGGGAACAGGGATGATGAAGGAAAGATTCTATGAAGAGAATAAAACCTAGTATTTAATTTAATGTAAAGTTAAGGATTTCAGTTCTAATCAATTGGTTTTGATCAAATGTGGGCTCTATGCCTTAGAACAGGTACTATATTTTAACTTGTATATGCTGCAAAGGTAGATTAAGATGTACACAAACAAAAATAATAATTTCCGACAAGTGTATGCGCATGCTCTAATCTAGGTCAGCTCTGACTACGATTCACCGGAAGCTTGCTCTTGGCCAGCTGTTCCCAAAGTGGGGCGGTGCTAAATACCTAGTAACCAATAACAACAGGAGAGATTAGGTAGAGAGTAGAGCTAAATGGAATGCTAAGTAAAGCTCTCAGCTGTGACACTACTTTATATTCCCGAGTGGCTGCAAAAATTCCTGAAAGTACTCAACATGTGGATTCAGTCTCTCCTTCGGCCAGGCCCAGCCTTTCCTGGGGACTCACCTGCAGAGCTGCCCTTACTTCATTCAGATGAAGCATAGCTGGTCCAAAGCTCTGAGAATACCGCCAAATACTGAGTTCTGCAAAGCCAGTGCTCCACAGAGGTTTTTTTTATTTTGGGGTGGAGCTGGGGATTGAACCCAGGGCAAGCATTCTACCACTAAGCTACATCCCCAACCCTCTGTAAAGCCTTTCTGACTGATGAACGTCTGATCAGGGGAGTAATTAAAGGGACTGGTTTGTGGGTACTTTAAAAAGAGAATTCCATGTGAATTGCTCAGGCCTGCACCTGCCTCACCTGTTGGGTCAAATCCAACTGCTTAGGTACTTGCCTCTTACAAAACGTACGACTATCAACAGCGCGCACGCGTGCGCACACACACACACACACACACACACACACACACACACACACTCTTTCTCTACATTACCCTTCTCTACATTACAGCAGAGACTAACCTGCAACCTTGGCTCCAAGAACAACAAAGCAGCTACAGGTTATTAGAACCCTGACCATATGTGACTTATGAAGAAGTGACATTTCTCAGAAGTAGAAAATCCACTTTCCAGAAAAAAGGTTCAGAGATATAGAGTAAAGGTTTTGTATGGAAAAAAAAAATTGCTGGTTGTGTAAGTAGAAAAATGTTGCAGGTGGCTTTGACTTGACATAATAAAAAAGCACAAAACCAAACGACAGACACAAAATCAAAAAGCACAAACTCAAAAGTAACTTAATGTTTGAATATATATTATCTTCCTACTTTAAATATTCTAATGCTTATAGCGTTTATGCATCAAATACAAAGCAGTTCTTTTAAAAACAAGAATTACTTCAGACTCTTCACATCTAAATATATAGGTCATTACGTCTCAGGACGTAATGTTAAATGTTAAAATGCAACAATTTCAGCTAATTTTAAGCTTCAGTGTCAGTGTGCTAACATTTGATTGAAATATGAATATACAACTACAAACTGACCAGCTCTGAATCATAAGGAGATCATGGAGCCAGTATTTCCCCCAGGAAGGAAAGGAGCTATTCTACTCAACCCAACTCACTCAAGAGAATCTCCACATAAGTCATTGTTCTATGCTCTTGGGAAACTGGAATATAAAGACAACCTCAAGCATCTGAAATTCAGAAGCAGTAATAAGGCAATGATAGAAATGCTTATTTAGGAAGCCCAATGAGGTAATCGACACAAGAGAAACATACAATACAGTATAGAAAGAACTGTATCAATGATAACAGTTTCACTATTAGGCCACCATGATTGATTCCAAGGTATTTGAGGCTTTCTTGTAAATTATCCAATCTATGCAGCAATCCAATGAGGTAGGCATGTTCACTCCCTTACAGATGACAAAATGGATTTCCATGCACGATGCATTTAGGGGACTTTGCCCACCTTCACACACATTCAGTAAGTGGTGGGTCCAGGTTTCAGCTCCTATCTGCCTGACTCTAATACCGTTTCTCCCTCCATCCAGCATATCAGATCAGGCAGAGAGAACATCTGCCTAGAGGTGGCACCATCAAAGGGCAGAGCCCGTGGGACTGAGTCTCCTAGGACCGTGAGGCTGTACAGCAATGGTGTTGGAAGCGAGGTGCCCCACGCAGGCACAGAGGCCGCATGGGGTGGGTTGTATTCACGGGATGCCAGAGCGGTCTGACGGGACTGGGGTGGTGTGCACGCCATGCTCCTTGCAGCCCTCTGCGTATGTTCTCCTGAGGGGTCTCAGGCACTGAGAAAGGACAGGAGGGAAGGGGGTAGGGAGAAAAGAGGGCCCAAAACCAGAACCTTGGGGACATTAAGCCTAGGTCCACACTAGAGAGAAGGTACTGGCACAGTTCCACATGAAAACTAGAAGAAGGTTTTAGGAAGCGATGTGAAATCTGGCAGATGGGCCAGGACGGCAAGGGAAGCTGAGAACGCAGAGCTGTTCACCAAGAAGGAAGACGAGGCTTGGTGAGCTTGGGAGCGTGTGCAGGAGCGGAGGCCAGGCTGCCGGTGCTGGGGAGGTGAAGTGGAAGGAGGCAGGCGGAGGAGGCAGGCAGCGAGCGGAGGCAGGAGGTGTGCCAGGCTTTTCAAAAACTCCGAGGTAAAGAGGAAGTATGCTGTGACTTTGGAGTAACAATGATCTCAGGAAGGTTGAAGAAGGAATAGGCTATCCCAAAGTGGTTGTGAAAGAGTAAAGAGGCATATGTTCTCCCTAATATGCGGATGTTAGGGAGAAGACATAAGAGGGTCCCCAGATGAAAAAGTAGAGACCCTCGATAAGCAAAGAAGTTGATTTAACCGAAGGGAATGGACGGGGGGTGGGGGGGGAGAGCATCCTAAGGCACAATATGTACTTACACAATTATATCAAGATCACTCACTGAACTGAACTTGAGAGGGAGGGAGGGCGAGGGAGCGGGGTGGGAATTGGGGAAAGGGTCAGATGAGAAATGTGTGCACATTTGTCTTTATCAATTTGTACTTAACAAAAATGTATATATACAAAGCACGAATTATTACAATAAAAAAAAGTGGCTGTGAAACACAAAATGGTATTTCCAGAGTTAATTTTTAATTTCCCGAGTTCACTGCTGTAAAAATTGCAAATCAGTGAGGCACCTATACCCTGGCATGCCTATGAACTTGACTGTGGAGATAAATGCGGTAGCAGTTCAGACAGAAACCAAAAATCCCCTGTGAAAAATCACTAGCGTGGTTAAATTCTCCTCCAACTTCTAATGTCCCAACAACTGCAACTATCACACGACGGTCAGAGGGCTTTCCCCCAGTGAGCAGAACGTCCCAAGTATGGCACACAGACAACCTTGTAAACCCAGGCAGGGATTATCCTAAACTGCAGAGCTTCTCCACGGGCACCTCAAGTCACCCCTAATGATGCTGATATCCACTACTGATGATTATATTAGTCCTAAAAGCATTCGCAAAACAAATGAAAAATACCGGCTTCCATTCCTGAAGGCCCTGCTTCCAATTTCAGGAGGAAATGAAATAATGTATAAGTCAAACGCTGGGCCTGAGCCCAGACAGCTGAACACTGTTTTGTCCTTTCAAGGCAGCGAGGAAGTGTCTGCTGTGGCCGGGACACGCCAAGAGAAATAAGGCTTGCCCTCGGCCCCATGTGAAAGTGATTTGAGATCATCGGGTGTCTGCAAAGAGGTTAAAAATGAGACCACAGACTAATATGGAACTTTCCATGGAACAAGGAACATCTATCAAGATCTAACTCCCACCTTGGAAACAAACTATGCTGGGAAAAGGGCGGGGCCTTCAAAATTCTGTTGAAAGACACCAGGAGAAAGGAAAAGAGGCAGCAGGAGAGTTGACAAGCCTTTACGATGTATTTCCCCTCACCATACGCTACTGGAGGCTCACAATTCGATTTCTTTGAACGTGCAATTGCCAAATTTAAAATAAGGGGTGTGTGTGTGTGTGTGTGTGTGTGTGTGTGTGTGTGTATGTGTGTGTGTAGTGAAAGAGGCAGGAAGAGAAGGAGGAAAAATGTTAAGTGTGTGGGGAGAGATGTAGGAAAATGTTGAAAAAAAATTATTTAGATGAGGGCTGGGCAGATTTATTCTGTGAGTTGCCAGATAGGAAGTATTTTGGCCTTGTGAGGAACATAGTCTCTTCTGTAACTACTTAAGTTTTCTCTTACAGGATGAACGCAGCCATAGGGAGTATTTAGATGAACAAGTATGCCTGGTGTGGTGGCACATGCTTATATTTCAAGTACTTGGAGGCTACGATGGGAGGTTCACAGGTTCCAGGCCAGCCTCAGCAACTTAGTGAGACCCTGTCTCAAAAGCAAAAAAAAAAAAAAAAAAAGGGCTGGGGTATAGCTCAGAGGTAGAAAGACCCTGGGTTCAATCCCAGGTATATAAAAAAAGAAGTGTTGTATTCCTATAATAAGGCTTTATAGACACTGAAATTAGAACTTCACATAATTTTCATGTCATGAAATATTATTATTCTTTTAATTTTCCTGCAATTGTTTAAAAATGCAAAACTACTCTTAGCTAGTGAGCATTACAAAAACAGGCTGTGGGCCATATTTGAGCCTCAGACTGTGGTTTGCTGACCCCTGAGTTAGACGGTTAACTTCCCATCATATGGCAGAACATTTCTATGAAACTGGCTTTGATCTATATTTGGGATTTGGGGTAAGAAACACTTTTTTTTTCAATTGAGCATTTGAAAAGATGGTAACAATGACTGAAAACATTTATCTGGAAGATACAGCAGATTTTCTCTAATTGTAAGAAAAGAAAAAAAGAAGACAAGGATTTTTTAAAAACCAGGATACTTACACCAGTATAAAGTCAAAGTTTGGGTAGCTAGAGATTTTGAAGTGAAATGCTATCTAACTATTAGTATATGGTATTATTTGGAGGTCAAGAATGCCCTAGAATCTGTGTTTTACAAGCTTGCTTTGCAGTGCAAGGCCAGCATGAAGTCACGCCTAAGTTTCCATCTCCACTGGTGCCTGGGATGGGAGGCCCCGGTGATGCGTGTGCTCAAGTCACGTGGTGGGAAAAACTCCATGGGGCACCAGACCTAGACCTCCAGAAACAAAGCAAGCGTACAAGTGCAACACAGTTATGCTCATGATTTCTGTGAAGTGAAATAATTCATATATGGTTAAGTGTCTCCATACAAATCAAACAATTGACTTCCCATTTCTGTCAAAGTAGAAAACCAGGAGAGGTACCACAGCAGGTGTCTCAAAGCCTCCTTCCTTTCCTTTTCTTTTTTTTCGTCTCTTCCTCCTCCCTTTATTTACTTATTTCAGTTATCTAAGTAGTTCTTAGTTCTTTGAACAAATGAGGGTGAGGGTTTTTTGTTTGTTTGTTTTTTTGAGTTACTGGGGATTGAACCCAGAGGCATTCTACCTTTGAGTTATACCTCCAGCCTGATTTTATTTCTTATTTGGAAACATGGTCTCACTACATTGAAGACAGTCTCATTGTTTGCTGAGGCTGTTCTCGAACCTGCAATCCTCCTGTTTCAGCCTCTCAAGTACTGGGATTACAGACATGCACCACCACGCTCAGCTCAGAGCTTCTTCTATAGGAAACGATCCCTCTGCTACGACCCTCTGGTGAGCAGCCACAGAGATGTTCCTTTTGCCAGAGGAGGCTGCATGACCAGCCAGCCCAGGCAGCGGTGGTCTAAGGATAACAACCACCCGAGGAAGGTTTAAAAAGGAATATACTCTGCAAAAGTGGTTGTAAAGCATGAAACCGTTTTCCAGAGCTGTATTTTAATTGGCCAGTTGTTCATGGTACATTGGATTCTAGCAAATGTGCAGAGTATACTCATGTACCTTTTAGATAAAGCAGAGCATGCTTAAAAAATGTGATTGCAAACTTCATAATTATGATACTCTTTGTATATGAGAATACAATGACTCCTCTGATGCTCTGTTTCGTGGTGGCCTGCTTTTTGGTACTTTTCTGGGAATTCACTATGGTGAACAGGACTGCCAAATCCTGTACGTGAGCGTGACTGAGGCTGGAGAGAGGCAGCCCGCCCCAGGGAAGTCCGAGGCTTGAAACAGGCGGGGAGATGGGGACAGGCTCAGCGAGTGGTCTTTCTGTCTTTTCCCTCCCTCTCCTTCCATTTTCTACTACCTCCTTTTAAAAATAGAGTGGTTAAAAAAAATCCCACAGCCCCCCAAAGGTCTGTACGAGGGAAAAAGTGCTGCAAAGCAACTGCAGGTCAACGTAGTGAAGGCGAATGTACCTGCACAGCTCAGGAAACACAGCACACCCTCGGGGTCACCTCACTCCAACTCATGCGCGGCTGCCAGAACTCGGCTAAGACAACAGAGGGCTCTTCATTCTGGATCCTGGCCTTGTGTCTGTTTACATGGGAAGGGCATCCTTGTTACCCGACAGCCTCTCAAATACACAGGCTCTCCTAGTGGAAAGTCCAAGGACTTCTTCCAGATTCAACCAGCACCTGAGGCACTTGCGCCAGAGAACTGGGTGACAGGATAGGACAGGGTTCAAAATTATGCACTGTTACACAATTAATCTGAACCTTGCTCAAACCAGTAACAATCTAAAGTTGTTGTCAACAGATATCAAAACTCACACGTCCAAGGTGCAAGGAAGTGACTAGGTCTCTATCTCTAGCTTCGGTGAGTGCTGGAGACCCATAAACAAATATGTTCCTGCAGCTGAGATTCAATGGTGCTAGAGTGTGGGTCTTCAATGCCCCTCGAAGGCATGCCGTGTGTTGGACACCTGGTCCCCAGGAAAGTACTACTCGGAGGCAGCGGAACCTACAGGACCTTTGGAAGGTGGAGGTTAATAGGTCTTTAGGTCACTGGGAGTGTGTCCTGGAAGGGGAGAGCAGGACACTTGACCCTTTCCTCTTCCTCCCTTTGGCTTCCTGGCCATGTGGTGAGCATTTGTGCCCCACCACATTCTCCCACCATGATATGCTGCCTAACCACAGGCTCCAGAGAAACAGAACATGGACTGTAACTCCAGAACTGTGAGCTAAAGGAAACCTTTTGTCTTCATAAGTCTACTATCTCTGGCATTTTGTTAAAGTGATGGAATGAAGACCAACACACATGGTTCCAGTTATTCCAAAGAGACCATGTACTACTTTTCAAAGGAAGCTGGAGTATTTAGACTGGTAAACTTTCACAAAATTGAGACAGTATGCATTCGGTCTTTCATTCATCAAATTATTACATGTAAACCGTGGCCAGGGTGTAGGCCTCCTTTGTTCAATCAATTCACTCTTAAGATTCTGAAACATTAACACTGTATTACAAAGGCATTCTTTCTGGGAAATGGAAATGTTTCTCAGATCATCGTAGAAGGGCATATATTAAAATAATTAAGAAAAACCCTTAAGAGTACACTGAGTTACAAACAACATAAGATATAGACTCATTCTTTGTGAGACTGAATATATGGTTAGATTGCCAAGCAGGTCAGAAAGCAAGAAAAAGCTACAACAGAAAGTTACCTTGGGTAAAAATGTTGCATGGGTAAGACTTCCAACACAGGTCCTGAACTAACCAGTAATTATAGACAGCCAAAATACTGAGGGATGACCTGTCATCTCAGTATATTACTTCCTCCTTTATTGGAGAAGAAATCATATTACTTTATGATTAAAAACATGCTTTATCTCATGTGTTCTTACAGGCTTTGGGGTGGACACGTCCTTCCCTTCTGGCTGTTACTTATATCTCATTCCTAAAGTTTCCATTCTGCTGAAGCATTTCTCTGGAGGATGACAGGGGCTGCTCAGTGGGACACTGAGGTGAGATGACTGAGCAAAGCACCCCCAAACTGATTTTTAGGGTTCTGTAGCTTCACTGCGTCCCTACACACAGAGAATGGGCTGTCAGCATCTACCTTTGAGAAGTGGGAAGCAAAACATTTTCTAGCAGACACCTCCACTGCCGGTCTTAGCTGAGCACCACGGCTGGCTGATGAGAGCTGCACTGCCTTTGCTGGCTGGTGGAAGCATTTCTGAGTTGCTAGGAAAGACCATTCTTGCCAAGTCCTCAAAAGAATTTCACTGTGCACTACAAGGTATGAATATGACTCTGGCAGGTAAGTAAAATACTAATTATTTTAAACCTTTCCAAACCAGTATCAATAAATCTTACTCAGGCGTCAATGAGAAAACTCTATCAGCATCGCTATGGGGCATGGGAAAAACAGCAACCTATTAGGAAAAATGCAGAATTTTAATTGTAGGACCAGGATGACTTTCCAGTGTAAGCTGCAGTTGGCAAGTAAAAACCTTTCAATATATTTGTATTTATGTGCATTAGAGTTTTATCAATTGAACCATGGGTCTCAAGTACTCAGTGAATTATGCTCTTGCAAGTAAATAGGCCAGGTAGAAATCAAGAAAGAGGAAAGTTTAACTCACAGGGATCACTATCCTGTAGCCATGAACCACACGTGAAGCATATAAGATGAGGAAGGCAGGCAGAGGCACACCAAGCAAGGTCACAGGGAATGAGCACTAAGCCAGAGGTGACAGCCATACTGTCCCTCCCAAAGCTGGGCACTGCTGAGCTTGGAGGGGCCAGGAATCGCAGGAACCTTCAACTCTCGAGAACAAAAGGATCCACATTTAATTAAAACAAATGAAGAAATACAACACAAAGTGTGTAGTTGTTTTCACAGATGGGAAACCCAGAAGGTGATAAAAGAGAATGGAAGAACTCCTTGAGCCATTTTCACTATTATTTTCTCCCCAAGTTGAGAAGTCACAATCTGTCCTTAAAGGTGCTTAACTAACCGCAAGCCATTTTAATTATGATTTCCTTGCCAAGTTAGGAGTCAATAGCTTTGTCGTTAAAGGGCGGCCTCAGACAGTGCTTTGGTCTTGTAAGTGGCTCCTAAGCCAGGGGCTTTCTGCAGCATGACAGTCACCTCCAGCACCGTTCTGTAGTGGACCACGAGGGTAATGGTAGTTGTGTGGAATCTGGGTACATTTTATTACACACGTGGACATAACTCTATGACTGTGCTTCTTCACAGGTGTAGCAAAAAATACCCTTAGAGAATGACTGAGAGCTAAAAACGATGGACTACTGTTGATTATCAGATGTAACCAACTTCTCAGTCTCCAAGACACAAGCATATCACAGGTTGCAACACTAATACGTGCATCCGCTTTTTAGGATGAGCATAAGGAGATAATAACATCGCTAGCTATGACTGAGTGTTCTTCTAATTGTTCTTTGATCAAACTGTGGGTAATGGTAATTTGCCTGCCAAGATATGCACTTACTCAGGGTTTTAATTCACAAAATTATAGGTAGGGATATAAAAATTGGAGTTCTTAAAATGTTATTTTCTCTTGAATCTCATGAACTGCTTTATTTTGTTACTCAACATAAAGAGAATGGATGAGTGCGAAAACCAAAGTGAACTTAAACTTATTATTGCCTTACGAAGAAATATTAAATATTAACCGGCTCCCAGACACTTCAGTTAGGGACTGCCCTTCTCCACAGAGAGTACAGAGGGAGGAACAGAGATAAAGCTGGCATTTTTAATGCTTACAAGTGATGAATTCTTTTTAAGACTAAACAGTTGGGGCCATACTCTACTGCTGTACCTTTTACATTCTGATGGAACATAGGTAGACTCAATTTTGATATGACAGATATCCCATAATGACCACACTACACAAAACTCAAGTTCTCACAGCAGTGAGTTATTGGTTTTTATCTTTTAGCCCCAGCTCTTAGTTTTATTTACCAGAAAAGATTGTATCTGAAAAGCTATTTAGAGCTACAAATCTTTCAACAGTGCCTTTAACAGAGGTGACACAGGAAAAAGGACAACATTAAGAAGAACCAAAGACATATAACATTAAGAAGCACAAAAGACATACAACAAAGAGCACTTAAAATGCAGGTCCCCATCCCAAATACTGTACTACCATCTTGTCCTAGCTTGTATTTAGAAGGGAAAAGAAATGCAAACTCCTAATTTCAAACATAAAAATGTTAGGAATGTAAAAATGGAAAGTTCTAACTTTTATTTAAATCAAGGCAAAGGCATTTCATTTAAAAAGAAAGTATTATATTCAGATGGGGCAAACTTGTCAGGATAGATTTTAGCACACGTCTCATATATACAGAGGGCCATACCACCTTGCTATAGGAGCAGGGCGGCAATGATATTTTGCTTCCATGAGTCCATGCAACTAACTGGTACTCATGACGAGCCTAAGAAATAGCACTGAAACAAGTCATGGGTCCAGCAGCATGTTTTGCTAGAGCAGCATGTTTTGCTAGAGCAGTCATTTTGTTTCTGTACTGGGGGTTAAACCCAGGGTGTTCTACCTACAAGCTACACCTCGACACTTTTTTATTTATTTTTGAAAAAGGGTGTTGCTACGGCAGGCCTCAAACCTGCAATCATCCTGTCTCAGCTTCCCAAGTACTGGGATCACAGGCGTGTACCACCACCCCCAGCAGTAGTTATCAAATTGCCCTGTAGTGTCCAAAGTACCCCAGAAGTTAGTTAGCACACGAGGAAGGGAGAGGCACGTAGGCCCCTACCCCAAGCAGATCCACTCATGCCTCTTCTATATAGTAGGTTTCCCACATAAAGTTTTATTGGACAGTGGGAAAAATGAGTTTTACTACTAATATCTTTTGAAAATCACTTACCTGTTGCTTCAACAAATGGTGGAAAAGAGTTAACGCTGAATTCTAAAATAGAACTTTCATGGAGAAACAAAGCTCTGGATTGGAATGAAGAGGGGGAAAGAATGAACAGTCATTTCCTGACCCAGTATTTTGCTTTTAGAATTCTCAAGTACAGCTGATGTCATCTTCACCTTCTAGTCTTCGTAATGTCTTTAATTGACAAGTAAAGTCAGTCAAACAGTGACAACCTAGTAGGTCTCCCTACCGGCTTTTCCAGAGAAACTTAACGATGTCCTTTCTGGGATTCTTCTCCCACATCAGTTGCCCTAGGAGTCGCCTTCGTAAAGTGCCTTGATTGAACTTCTTGTTCCTTGGATCTCGTGTTTCAGCTCGTTTTTAGAGGGGTGCGTCTACCAGGAGCTTCCTAAACGGGGGTGCGTGGAGGTAAACTTGTAGATCTCACATCTTCTCATGTGATTTCATCACTTGGCTAGACACAGGAATTTAAAAGCTCTCCTGTCTTACTGTTTCTTCTGATGCTGTTGAGAAGTCAGTGGAACTCCAGAGTCTTAGTTCTTTGTATGTGATGGGTTCAGGCTGGACACCCGGTAGAGACTTTCAATCTAGAAACTTACTGTTCTTCAATTATTGGAAAGAAACTTTGATGATTTTTTTCTCCTCTGCTTTCTCTTTGTTCCTTCTGAGAAATTGATTAACTAGATGCCATCACTTTACCAATTCTCATCTGTCTTTTAACTTTCTGGGAGACATCTTAAATTTTATCTTCCAGGTGGGCGTGGTGGTGCATGCTTGTTATCCCAGTACTTGGGAGGCTGAGACTGGAGGATCTGGGTTCGTGGCCAGCCTCAGTGACTTTGTGAGGCTCTCTGCAACTTAGTGAGACCTTGTCTCCAAAATAAAGAATAAAAAATAGGACTGAGGGTGTAGCTTGGAGGTAGAATGCCCCTGGGTTCCATCTCCAATACCGAAAAAAAAAAAAAAAAAAAAGTCCCAAAACTCCTATTATACTTTTTTTTTACTTCTACCTGAAAAATTTGCAGTTTCAATAAGGAACGACTGAACATTTTTTAGAGTCTCTGGTACTTACTTTTGCAGCTGACTTATTATTTCTTTTTACCTGCTCCCTTGTTGTCTCTACACCTTGTGCTTGTTTCAGACTGCCTTTTGTATTAGAAGTTTCCTTCAAATACTGTTGGTCCCTAATTTTCAACTAGTAACGAGGCTCTAAAAGACCACTCGGAAACTGTGTGCACGGATGAGGCTGATCAGCTGGCAGACTTCACTTCTATGACGTAATATAATGACATGACACCTACCTTTACGGTGAGCATCACAAGGCTGCTCTCTTGGGCTGACAGACTCTTCAGAGAACAGATTCACTGGCCTGGTTGCCTGCAGAAGACAGAGCAGGGCAAGGGTCTTGGGAGACCCAGATGGAGCACGGGCATTTTTATTAATACCCTCTGGTTTGGGTTTGACATGTCCTCTCCCCTGCATTTAACACAGGCCTGGTATCTTGGTGTCCAGAACCTCTCTAGATTGTTCAACTTCTCTGAGAAGTAAAGCTCCAATTTTCCTCTGGGGTGCTCTCACAGCTGGGAGGAGCCGGGGAAAGATTCTGGGAGTCCATCTCTTCTGTGTAAAGACTTGCCAGCAGTCCTGTTTCCAGCTCTGCCTGCTTTCTTCATTGGTGCCCTAAATTCTCAGACCTTCCTTGGTTTGTTCAGTAGTAAGTTGCTGCTCACTGGCTGCCTCTGCGAGCGGGGCTCAGCATTCTCTAGCCTCTTTCTTTATTGTCCAGCTTCAAAAATTTTATGTTTTTCATCTGTGGTTGGCTTCTTCCTAGTCCTCTTAATTATTGTTGGTTTATGCATTTCTTTTGCTTCATTTTCATTTCAGTAGGATTTCAGAAGGGAACAGAGATAAATGAGTGTGTATTCAAGTTATCCTGTTTAATCAGAAGTTTGGTGAATTTGCTTAATTAGGTTCTGAATGACTGTTTAGTGACAGGTCACCCCAGAGGTTCAACAAATGGAAGCCTGGTAAATGAGCATTCACGGTGTTGAGCTCTCTGCCATAGAACCATGCCAGCATGCTCTATCTGGTGTCCTAGATCTCAATTTCTGAAGTACTTAAGGAGATTACTAAGAGTCACTTTTCTAAATATTTAACATTTGAAATTACTGTCATACAAGCGGGTGTGGTGTGGCTCACAAGTAGAATGCCTCTGGATTCAACCCCCAGTTCCACCAAAAAAAAAAAAAAAAGTTACTGTCATGAAACGGGCATAGATATTAAAGTAGAAATCTCTAAAATCTCTATCTCCCAAGAGTCACTACAAAGCTATCAATTGATGATGCCTCTTAAATTAATTAGGTTACTATAAGGATATTTATAAGGATATAAAATAGTACTTATTGTAAGAGGTTGCTATAAGAAAAAAATGAGATAATATATGTAAAGTTTTAAGTTAGAATCGTAGCTGAGAGGTACAATGGACTAATTTTTTTTTTTAGCAGTTAATATTAGGTTTTCAAATGCACTCCTGCACGATGAAATATTTTTCCACTAAGCCTTTTCTTTCCTTTTCTAGGAAGCTTACAATTCTGCAGATGGGGATAACTGTGGTACAGTGTGTTGAGTGGATTCCCATGGCCCATGCATTATAAGTCAAAGTTCTTATACAATTTCTAGTTATACTGATTCTGGGGACATATTTAATATGATCCCACTGAAAATGACATGGTTTGCATATTTCTGTAAAATAGTGAGGTTTGACTTCAATTCAGAGTCCATGGAGGAAAGGTGAGCACCATATTTACAGATGAGGAAAGTGGCTAGGAATTGAGCAGACTTGCCAGTTGGACCTAGAACTTTCTCCTTCAATAACCCATGTGCTTAACTGTAGTGCAATTTCACAACGTCAAAAATGTTCTTAAAGGAAATATTAGTGCATTTTTTCACATATACATAGATTAGAATTATTAGTAGAAATTAGCCTTCCATCACCTCAGATAACCAAACAAGATACCTGGTGCTACTAAAAGCTATGCTGCAGAGAGTCAACGGCATACTTTACCTAGCTTTTTTTTGCTTGGTTTTAATCATATGCCCCTCTCAAGTTGACAGCACCTCCAAGCGTTGTCATTCTTCTCCAGATGGAGAAGCACACATGAGTTTGTACAAGAACTTTGGAGAACTAGCATGAAGAATTAGGGAATTTGGAAGAGAATAATGTATTAGCATTCAAATTCAAATTCAAATCAGCATTCCCACAGGCATAAGTAACTCTCTGCAGGTAGATTTACTGTAGGGGACTAGAGGATCAGGTAGGCCCTGACTAACTTGCTGTCTGGACACACAGTTGGCTATAAAGGGGCTTCCATATTTGGTATCAAATGCAGTGTTAAGCTTGCTGCCGGCCAGCCTGTGAGCCCACATCCACTTCCTTTCTGACTAATGCTTTCTGTAAGCTGACAGCAGTTTTACACACCTGCCAAGGAGTCCGCAATACAGGTATGGCAGCACAAGGTGTTCTGCAGCAGGATTCGCTTTGGTGTAAACATCCTTTCTAAAATAGCCTCCAGGTAAGTTGAATTAATGTGCTTTTGTTGCCAATTTAAGTAGAAGCTGAAGTTTGGAAACATAGAGAGTCTCTATGTACTGGAGGAACATTACATTTCCATACATTGGAAGTTTTAAAAACTGTCAACTAGAATGAACAATATTATAACTTTTGGGGGGGGGGTACTGCACCCCTCCCCCTTTTCTAATTTTTTATTCTGAAACAGGGTCTTGCTAAGTTGCTGAGGCTGGCCTCAAACCTGAGATCCTCCTGTCTCAGACTCCCAAGTACTGAGATTACAGGTGTGGAAACACTCACTAACTTTGTAACCTTCACTTATTTTCCTAACAATGAAAGTTGAAAGAAAACTTCAACTTCAGCACAGTTTTTTCCCCAAGTGCTTCCAAAAAAGCATAGATACTGAACTTGACTAGCATCTGTTCTTAAGGAAGCAGAAAAAAAGGTCCTCCCTAGCCACCCCCACCCCAATCACAACGCTTTGAAATCTCTAAGCTGCAAAAACATTCATTTCTAGTTGCTAAGGATTCTAGAAGCCCTGTAAGATAAGTGTAACCATGTCAAACCTCTTGGAGGTCCAAAGCCTAAGGGATTCCTCACACAATTAATTTAATCTCTGATGGATACGTGATCACGCAGATTTTTTAACACTAGAAAAAACCAAAGAGAACATATTCCTACTCTTTTACTAAAAGAGGAGAAGGTGGGTTCTAGGAGTGATAAACAGTTTGTCCAAACTCATATTGTAGTAAATGCTGAGATGTATCTTGGCTTTTACCAGGTTTCCTCACCCAGCACATAGATCCCAGTACTAGAGAGGGGCAAGGACAGGGTGCTGGCTGAGGCATTTCAGAAGTAAATACCTTCTGTTTACGCTCAGATTTGCTCTGAAGGATCCTTTCATAATCCATCTACAAGAGGGAAGCCATACTTTATCCACTGAAGAAAGCTACAGGGAAACGGCCTTTGTTCTGGGGGTTTATAGTCTAAATTCCATGCTCTACACTAGGGCTCAGAGGATATAATCCACCTGACTTTTGATAATCTGGCCATTCACACAGGCACTACACCTCAAGGCAGGTTTAAGGTGCTAATCTTGCACAAAGGATATCTTTATAAGATTCAACATTTATTTTTGTCCAAGGGCTTGGAAGGCAAATCTTAAAGTCACAGAGAGTAGTTTATCTATGAGAGATGTTAAAATAAAACCCTTTTTTATCCAGTGAAGGTGTATCACGTGATACAAAGGTAGACAAGACAGAAATGAGAGCCTCCTACAGATGTACACAGGGGTGCAGAGCCGGGGAGTGAAGGACTCAAGTGTAGCTTATGCTATGCGTGACAAGCTTTCTGCCCAAGTGGGACGAAGGTGCTTCTTTCTCTTATTTTTTATTTTTTTTTATTGTAGTAATTCGTGCAATATAGCATACATCTTTGTTAAGTACAAGTTGTTAACAACATATTTGCACACACTTCTCATTTGATTCCTTCCCCAATTCCCTCCCCATTCCCTCGCCCTCCCTCCCCCTCAGGTTCACTTCAGTGAGTGACCTTGATATGATTGTGTAGGTACATCATGTGCCTTAGGGTGTCCCTCTGCCCCATGCATCCACTACAATTAAATCAACTTCTTTGCTTATCGAGGATCTCTCCATTTCATCTGGAGACCCTCCTATGCCCCATCTTCTCCCTAGCATCCACATATTAGGGAGAACATATGCTTCTTAACTCTTTGTGACTGACTAATCTCACTTAACATAATGTTTTC
>PVLC010003550.1:0-25930 GCA_004027655.1 Graphiurus murinus | reverse complement strand
ATGGTTGGACATCTTGGCTGCTTCCATTGTTTGGCTATTGTGAATTGAGCTGCTATAAACATAGATACACATGCAAGGCGCTGGGTCAGATAGCTCGTTGTGTCTTTGGACACAAATGCCACCAATCTTTCAATAATATGAATCTGACAATAGTATTCATTACATTTTTCAGTGGTCCATTGCTTAAAGAAGATAAGTAAGGTCAGATGATATCCCAGTTCCTCCACATTTAAAGATGACCTACTTTTTAAAAATAATTTTTCATTGTCGCATTGCAATTGTACCCGATAGTGAGAGTCACATGTGTGCATGCCATTATTTGGTCATTTCCTTCCCCATTACCCTCCCCCAATGTCACAGAGATTCATAATGATACAGTTATAAATGCACAGAGCATTATTTGGTCTGTTTCCTTCCCTCTTACTCCCCCAGGCCCTTTCCATCTCTCTTGGTCTCTCTCCTAATTTACACAGGACCCCTTTCCCTTCCTTTTTCTCTCTAGCTTCCACATAGGAGGGAAAACACCGTGGCCCTTGATTTTCCGAGTGGCTGATGTCAGCGTGGTAAGAATGACCTACTCTCTCTGCTTCCTCCGTGACAACGATCACACGAAGATTCCTTCTTCCTGTTGTATTTAACCTTAATTGACTCTAGACCACACCATGCTCTGTCATGCACCTCTGCCTTTCTATTTGCCAGAAATAGTCTCCTTAAGGAACTTTACACGCCCATTAGGAGTCGGATCAAACATTCCTTTCTGGGTATCAACTCTCTCCTTTAATCTCAGTGAGTGAGTGACTCCCTCTTCTTTCTCCTGGAGTAGCTACACACCACTAGATCCTGCCACATGAACACATTCATATGGAACTCAGTTGTTTATATGTCTTTCCCTCTAAATTACAAGTCTTAGTCACAGTACCTGGGAAAAGAAATAAAACAAAAAAACAAAAACAAACCCAAAGATCCTACCTTCAAATAGCTCATACATTTTAGAGAAGATGAAAAGATGGTTAAATAAAAAAGATGGTTAAATAAGTGAAGTATCTATAAAAAAACAGTGCTGACTTCTCACATCCACTGTTTGGTTTGCTAAGTCACTGTCCACGGCATAGGCAAATCTTTTGCAAGGTTTGTAGCAGTTGGATAGAAAACACAGTCGTCTCCAAGCCTCTCCAGCTGACTCGGAGGCATGCAGAGCTCAGGAGGCGTCTCGGGCACAGGGAAGGCCAGGCGTGGTGGTACACACTTGTAATCCCAGTACTTGTGAGGCTGAGACTGGAGGATTGCAGGTTCAAGGCCAGCCTCAGCTACTTAGAGAGGCCCTCTGCAACTTAGTGAGACCCTGTTTCAGAAATAGAGAATAAAAAATAGGGCTGAGGGTGTAGCTCGGAGGTAGAATATCCCTGGATTCAATCCCTAGTACTGCAAAAATTAAAAAAAAAAAAAAAAAAAAAGGTAAAAATCTTTGCCAGCTACTCACAACAGAGAGTTAATATCTAGAATAAAAAAAGAAAGAAAATTCAGTAGTTTGTGTAAGAAAAGAGTAGTTTGAAATTCTGGGGATAGATATAGAATTTTAGGATTAAAGCTTGAGAAAGAGTAGAAAGATAACAAAGAAGACCTCAACTATGAATAGAAGTCCAGTTGGCCATAGCAGGTTTTCCTAGGCAGTTTCTCATTAGGTGGGAGAAGCAGGAGGTGGCTGCGTGGCTCAGTGTTCTGCTCCGCTGTGGAGGGCACGGTGCTGCCGCCAGCCGCTGTCTGAGGAAGGTGGGTGGAGCTGGAGGCCATGCCAAAGGCTCCGGTCCTGCCACTGAGTCCTCTGCCACTCTCAGACGTGTTTGATAGGCTCGGGAGACAGAGAGGAAATCTACCCCGGACTGTAAGACGCTGGGCCTGCTTCTTTAGTTGGGGGAACCTTTTGAAAAGAGACTTCGCGGAGAAAGAGTATAGGCATCCTAAGTGGCTATAATTGCTCCTTCTGTTTTCACTGTGTGGGAGAAAAAAGGATGTCAGAAGGAACGTTAATCAGCAGGATAGAAAAGTAATTTGAGGCTCCCCTTTTATTAGCTATCGTAGCTCAAGCATGGAGAATAGAACTCTTCTTGAATTAATGAGGTACACTAGAAGGTGATTTTTTTACTGTCAAGCTGGCGTGAAGACCTTGAGCTATTATTAGGCCCAGGAAGGCAGAGACTACAAAACAGAATTCAAGAAAAGAGAGACTGTGTTAATATAAAAATAGGGATAAAAAGACTATGTTTACCTGACATTTTTTGAAAGCTTAGTGTGTGACATGTACTTAGCTCTAACAAATTTCTTTAAAAAGATTTTCTAGAACTAGATTCATGGAATTATACTAAGAAATCACTATATTAAGCACATTTTTAGATCTTAAAGGAAAGAAGTATCACTTAGATTTCAGATAAGTTCTCTATCTGGTTATCAAGGCAATGCAAAACGCATTACGATGCTGTAGCTGCGTCATGTGTCATGTGTCATGCGTGGTAAACGCAACTGTGGGGCTCATCAGCAGAAGGAAGCGGGAAGGAAAGCCCACGGGGCGGCAGGCACTCTCTGCATCAGGTGCCTTTGCATTTGTCATCTCATCAACCCTCAAAGCATCTCAGTTAGAAAGGTGGAAAATGATATTCAGAGGAGTTAAATAACTTGCTCAAAGCCACCCTGAAAGAAAAGAGCTGAGATTTTTTACGAAACCAATCTACCATCTACCGCAACACCAAACTCTCGTCTCTCCCACTTCATTATTATTTGTTGAACCCTCAAATCTTGACATATGAAATAAATATTCTGATTGCCTATATTATTTGCAAAATGTATAGCTGACACCTGGCTCCTATCTATCTACCTATCTATCTATCTATCTATCTATCTATCTATCTATCTATCTAGATGCTCCTCTACTTACAATGGGGTTCCATCTCCATAAACCCAATGTAAGTTGAAACATCTTAAGCTAAAAGTGCATTTTACACACCTAACTTACTGAACGCAATGGCTTAGCAACATGGCGTGGCGTAGACTGTCAGCTGTTCTCCCTCGTGGTCCTGCGGCTGACTGGGAACCCAGCATCTCAAGAGCAAGGCCCTGCCACTTAAGGCCAGTCTGGGAAAAGATCTCAATGCCTATTATATCGCATCAGATCACGAAGCTGAAAAATCTAAGCCAGACCAGCCTATGTTGGGGATGGTCTCTATGAACAACTTCACTAGTGAGATAGTGAGATAATCACTAAAGGGAAGACAACATTCAAATGCAAATAAAAATTCAACTCGAATTTTAAAGACATCAGTATGTGGCCTCGTCAGCAAATTGCTATACAGAGAGGGAATGCTGTTCCTTGGGCTTCACCTCCGCTCCACACAGAGGGAACAGAGCAACATGACCAAATACATATCAGATACAAAAGCTTTCCAAGAGTAACCAGGATAGTTTGATAAAAGACAGATGAATGGAGTGGAATCCGCTACAAATAACTTACAAACAAAAATCAAAGCAAAAGCAAACAATAGCCATAACCAAAAAAGACTTACTTCCTCTTCAGCTGAATTCCCATCTGCTTTTAAATGGCACCATATTTTTCCATTAACTGAGAGCTCCAAGAAGCCAGACCAAGAGGGCCAGGGCTGCAGGGGATACGAGGCGGGTGTCAGACAGGACTGGGGTCGGCCTGCTGTGGCCTCCCGTCTAGCTGACCACACACTTCCTCTCTGGACCTCTGGGGGCATGAAAATGCTTAGCTTCCTTGCAGCCCCTCTCCAGGGAGCGTCTCAGAGAGGGGACAAGGAACCACTTCAAATGCTGGCCTTGGTGGGCTTTTATGGGACATTGTTGATTGGGCAAAAGAAATCACCAGGCGAAACCAGAGTATTTTTTAAAAGTAACCTCACTCTAATCTCAATCATCAAAAGCACTAGTATCATCTTTATCTCAATTATCCTTGACAACTTTTTAATTAAAAATTAAAATAAGAAATGTTCATTACACTTAAAATAAACCTTTTATTTCTATAAAACCATTTGAGTGCTAGGAATTTTCTCATCTCTGGACCACTTGTCCAAATTCTTGCTCATACAGCTAATAATATAGTTAATAAAATTAATTTTACATAATTCTGCATATGCTATACTACAATCCTGTGAAGACAATTAATTGTGGAGCTACTGACAAAAGACAACTGGAAGTCTATTTTTCCTAAATATAAGTTTTCAGTCTTTTTTTTTTTTTTTTTTTCTCCCGAGTTATCAAGTGCTTGCAAAGCATGTGCTGTGTAAGGACAGAGCCTGAGCTTGGAAAGATAGATGTACACTAGTTACAGTAGAGCTTGTAAAATACAATCTGGAGGAGTCAGGAGATTGCAGTTCTAGATTACTAGAAAAGAAAGCAAACCCAATTTTAGCCTTCAAGCATTATAGAGCCATTTCTGATGAAAGGATGGAAAAATAAAAAGAGAGATGTGATCTTATATTTTATCTAAAGCTAAGTTTTACTGTCACAGATTTCCTTTTTTTTTTTTTCCAGTACTGGGGATTGAACCCAGGGGCATTTTACTTCTGAGCTACACCTCCAGCCTATTTTTTATTCTTTATTTTAAACAGGGTCTCACTAAGTTGCAGAGGGCCTCACTAAGTAGCTGAGGCTGGCTTCGAACCTGAGATCCTCTGGTCTCAGCCTCCTGAGTACTGGGATTATAAGCGCGGGCCACCACATCCAGCTCCTATTTTAAAACTTAAAAAAGGGAGTTCTCCTGAAATGCCTGGATGACCTACCTAAATACTGGGACAAAAGTAAATCAAAAGAATAAAAGAAGAAACCCAGTGGGGAACAAACCTGTCTCCTCCAAACTGAAAACCACAGAACTACTAAGATGCAGCTCTGCGATAACATTTCTATGAAGTTGTAATAATATACTGATTATAAATAGAACCACAGTACAGTCCCCTCCCTTGCCTTAGCACTGTGGGACACAACAATATAATTCAAGGAAGGATAGAATTTTTACTACTTTTCCTGTGACTATTTATAGAAGACCTGATATAAAAAATTAAAAATAAATATTCTTATATTTTAGATGGAATAAGACATGTAATACATAAGAAAGAGCAAGCTAGTACAATAATTGCTGGCACCAAATGAGGTTTTGGTTTTTTTTTTTTTCAGACAGACAGAATCTCATTGGCTTTTATTTTTGATTTGCACTTCGATGTTACTACCCTGAATTACTTCAAAGTGAGAAGGGCACATTTACACGTTGCTAACTGCCCTTCCACTTCACTCAAGTGAAAGATTTACAGTTTCTTCCCTTTGCTGTTTCCTATAAACTGCATATTATATACATGATGCCAGTTCTTAGACTCACATCAAAAACTGCATTTTAGAAATGCTAGCGTAGTCAGTTGACAGTGACTTTAAGTTCATTTTCACTTTAGGGATGGTAACACCAAAGAGATGCTCGTAAAGATTATCGTCTCAGACAGGACTTAAAAGTGGGTGCGCTCCAACTGCTTCTCAAGCTACATTCTAGATGGTTTCTTCCCTTCCCAGTGGAGCTGAAAAACTTCAAGGAGGAAAATGAAATATCTTTGGTACTTAAGATAAGATAATGGGTAGATGTGAGATTTGTGTGGATGTTATTATTAGCTATGTCTACATGATACGTTAAGGTCAAGGTCAATTCCACATAAAAATTTACCTATAGTACTCTCTGAGTACGAGTACGTTATATGTTACTCTCTTTGGTCCGTACAGAAGATGGATAAAATCAGAAAGCAAATAGAATGTGAAGTTCCATTCTACTAGATAATTCAGAATAAAAAGAACATTTCTCACTTAAAATACTAATTTTCTAGTACAAATCCATATCAGTGGTATTTAGAAACTATTTTTGTGCTGAGGTATACAGTTTACCCTTTTTGTAAGAAATGCAAGTAGAATTTGGGGACGTGCCTGTGATCCCTCTAATCGAGAGGCTGAGAGGCAGGAAGATCCCAAGTTCTAGGCAAGCCTGGGCAACTTAGCAAGACCCTGCCTCAAAATGAAATGAAAAGGGCTGGGGGTATAGCTCAGTGGTAGAACATCTGCCTAACATTTGTGAGGACCTGGGTTCAATTTCCAGTATGGCAAAAAATAAAAAATTAAAAAGAATACAGATTTACTAAGGAGAGAAAAACTGTTCATCTGTCATACATAAAAGTAATTTTCAGCCAGGTATGGTGGCACATGCTTGTAATCCCAGTATTAGTTAACCTGAGATAGGAGGATTGCAGGTTCATGGCCAGCTTCAGCAACTTAGTAAGGCCCTCTGCAACTTAGTGAGACCTTGTTTCAAAATAAAAAATAACAAAAAAATAGGGCTGAGGGTGAAGCTCAGAAGTAGAATGCCCCTAGGCATAATCCCCAGTGCCCCTCCCCCCCATAACTAATTGTCAACTTTTCACATGTGCCTTGCAGTTATTATTGAGAGTCTATCCTCATAATTTAGGCAGATGGCACATGTTACTGTTTCATGAGAAGATTTTTGTGATATACAAGTAGATTGAGATAATTTTCCAAACCGATAAAAGGTGATAATACAATTGCTTTGCCAAGCCCTTTCTTTAGACTTACAATATCATAATTTCACCTCTATGATTTCAGTGAGAAAACAGCATGGAAGACTGCACTGTCATTTCCACTTGGCAGTAAAAAAAAAAAAAAAATCACAGTTCAGTGAAGTATGTCACTGGTTGGAAACTGGTCTATCAAGAAGCCCAAGTCAAACATCTAATCCGGCGTTCTTCCCACTGCACGCACAATGCTATTTCTCTGAAGACTACATTGTGAGAAATAATAGAAGTCAAGTAAAAACAATTGAGCTGAGAAAGAGCCCAGGTGAAGTGCAATTCAACTTAGTGATGTCCTATTATAAGATGTCTTAGCAAATAGTCATTTAAAACAATAATTAGCAAATAGTTCATTGCTTACTGACCCCAAGCCACTGTGTCCCTCCCACCATTTTTCTCTTTTGGCGCTAGGGATGGAACCCAGGGATTCTCACATGCTCTGTCATTGAGCTTCATCCCCGTCACCAAGGTATTCTGAGGGAGGTTATCTTACCTCTGCTCCTGAATATGTGTGGGTTTGGAGGATGAGTTCATCTAGGTCAACCTCATCACTGATTGGCATAGAGTGAAACTGCAGGTTAAATATTTCCCTTCTTGTTGCTGCATCTGGTAAAGGCACGTAGATGATTCTGTCAATTCTTCCAGGCCGCATCAAAGCCTATAACAAAGAAGATGAAGCAACAAAGATTAACTAGGCTTAGAACGGACATTCCATATCAAAGGCACCCAGGGAACAGGCATGCCCAGTGTCTCACACATAGCCACTATTGCCCATAATTAGTAAATAATAAAAGGGAATACTTCTTAAGTTGTTTTATATGGTCAGCATATTAATCCCCAAACCTAGCAAAGGTATCACAAAAAGCAAAAATTACAGATGAATGACCCTCATGAATATAGACCCAAATACTTTTAAAATGTATTGCCAAATAGAATCTAACAAATAAAATTGATAAATCATCAAAACCAAGTAAGGATTATCCCTGGAATACAAGGTTTGTCTAAAACTCAAAATCCAATCAATGTAATTCACTGTATTAGCAGGATAAAGTAGAAAAAAAATATATGACTGTTTTAACATGTGAAGAAAAAGCATTTGACAAAATTCAAGATCCAGTCATGATGAAAAGCTCTCCATGGACTATGAAAAAAGGGATTTCTTCAATATGACAAATGGTACCAATTGAAGAACTACAGCCAACATATTTAATGCTTTCTACCCAAGATCAAAAACAAGGTAAAAAATTCATCTCTTCTGTTGAACACACTAACAGAGGTATTAAATTTTGCAGTAAGAGTGGAAAAAAAAAAAAAAAGGAAAAATACCAAATATGGAAAGTGAAAAACTGTCTTCATTTACAGAAGACATGACATGATAGTTTATATAGAAACCCTGGGCAATCTATAAAACAACTACTAGCAGTTTATATGAAATAAGTTTCATATTAAAAAAATTGATTTTTAGATATAATAAGCAGCAAAGATCCACTATATTGAAGTGTATTAACAAAACATAAACAACTTGGGAATAAAATTAACCAAAGAACTCTTCACTAAAAATATGGAACACCTTTGAGAGAAATTACAGAAGACCTAAATAGAGAGATATACCATGTTCATAGATCAGAATGCTCAATACTAAGATACTGATTCTTTCCAAATTTATCTACAGATCCAATGCAATCACAATTTAAATTCCATAAAACTTTAAGAAAGTAACTTTAAAAAAAGCAAAGTTGAAGGACTTCCACTACTTGACTTTAAAACTTGCCAAAGAAATAAGACTGTGACAGTATTGTGAGGATGAACAGAATAAAGGACTCCATGTTGATTTAGACTTTCAAAGCACACAAAGATTGCCTGCAAACAGGCAAAAATGAACTTCTGGAGGTGATAGAGAGGTTCTGCCTTGACTGCAGAGGTGGTTTCACAGGTTTAAGTATGTTTAACTTAACTGAATTATACACATGAAGTGACAGCTTATTGTACTACATTCATTACAACTAAAGTTGATTTTTAAAAAGTAATAACTTTTACATTTGTTATATTTTTCAGCATTTACAAATCAATACACTTAAGAGTAATAGAGATATTTCCAGATCTTCTATATTTGGAAAGATTACTTTCTTTGAATAAGTAGTTTGGGAAGTCACATAAGAGTACATTAAGAAATGTAGATGACAGGTATCAGAATCATTTCAACCCCATAGCAGACTTTGTCATTGTTTTATTTTCATTAACCTCATTATGTTAATGCTTAGTGTTCCAAACAGACTGCTAAAACTCATGAGGTAAAAATACCATCCTACTATACCAGTGCTTCATAAAAAAACTCCAATGTTAACAAGTGTAACTGAAAAAAAAGGTTTTTCTTGTATCGTAAGTTTGGGAAACACTAGGTAGCACCAAAATTAATGGTTTGTATACGATTCTATATGCAGGCATTTTTAAAAGCTATATTAATGCATATTAAAGATCTACAGGAAAGGGTAACAGTTATATGTAGAAATTCTAACCCAAATCCCCAATTCATAATCATGGAACATCAGAAAAGCTAATATTCCATTTCCACTATGGAAAATGCTATTGCAGAATCCATAAAAGCACTGTTCACATATCATATCTCATTAAATATTTCCCCAAATTCTGGGAATTAGATATTGCTGTACTCTCTCTATTATTACAAAGAAATGAAGCCTGAACTTATACAATAACTTTGACATCAGGCTGAAATCTGGGGTTTCTGAATGTTGAATCAGTCCTTTTCTGGTTTACTGTTCTGTCAGTATGACATCATACTCACCATTACCGAACAACCACAACAAAAAATTCTTATTCTGAAATGTGACAAAGGCAAAAAAATGAATTCTTTCAGCCCTCTCCTCCCCCCAATTAAGTATCTACTATGCACCAGGTCCTGATTTAGTTGCTGGGTATGCACCTGTGAATAGTTTTGCCTTTTTTTAAGCTGAAGTTATCCTTTTCATCCTTTTAGAAACATTCAAATTCTAGGCTGTTCACAAAATTCTTTTCTAATAGCTGAAAAAACAATAATGGGCACAGGGCAATACACATGGGCTAAGTTACTGGACCACTCCTCATGTGTCTGTGTCCCTTCTCCCCCACCACAACTGCAGTATCCCCAGGCAGTGTGGGCTGAAGACACTTCAATGAGTTTAACACTGTCTGGGCCAACAGCCAGCTCCACTTTTTCTGGCCTGATCTTGTCAGTGAAAGTTCTGCTTAAAAAATAGTAAGGAAAGAGCTTTCCTTCCTGTAGAACTCCAAATGAGTTAACACCTTTCCTAGAATTTCTTTAAAAATATTGCTCTGGGATATCAGAGTGGAAGAATGTGTTCTCAGTGATGGAGTGTTCTGTTATTTTAAACTCATCATATGACAACTCAACGAAGAAACAAGCCACGGCTTTCTAACACTGTAAATCTTTCTGGCTCAAAGGTCATACTGGATATTTCAGTTTCTCCATTTAAAATGTTTTGTTGTAAAAAAATAAAAAATAAAAAAAATGTTTTGTTGTTGTTGTTTTTTTGTTTTTAAACTACAGAGCAAAGTGCTTTTTGAGAACCTATTTAAGACCTCAGGCAGGTCTCTGCACCCCTGGCAGCCTCAGTTCCTTCATGTGCAAAGACAAAGGCAGCATTTTAACGAGAGGTGTCCATTCAGCCAACAGGATTGCCCTCCCCACACAACATACACAGAAGTGTTCTCACTCACACAGGTTTGCAAGTACTTCCAGGGGTCTCACCTGGAATCTGTTTGTGTGTTCCAGACGGACAATTACCACATTAGATGACCTTCTATTTGATTGTCTGTACATATGCACTTTTGCTGTGGTGGTAGCAATGGCACCCAAGACTTTCATATATAGGCAAGTGCACTACTGAGTTATAGCCCCAGTCCTAGACGACTTTCTAAATGGGCCTTCCAGCCCCCAATTCTAGTAGTCCACATAGCACACCCACTCTGTTCTTACCCAATGAAATACTCATACCTTATATTACATGGTCATTACTGAAGAAACATTACCTACAAAACCAATATTCTTTTCTTCTTCTGACCTTTACAGAAAGGACTCAAAACATTTCTGGTACTTCATATGAATGAGTCTTGCTCGTCTAATCCTATGTCACAGTTATAGGATTGCCTTTTCTTTCTCATAATTTTTAAAATTCAACACTTGCAAGGTTCATAGTCTATCAAATGTTTAAATCAAATTTAATTAGCATAGATATACTTGTTCAGACCAAAGCATGAAAACACACTCTGGAAAATCAGGTCCCACCCACCTGTTCAAAAGATGGAGGATGTGAGTGGGAATTACTTCCTCCAGGAGGAAGATAGGACAGAGCCGCCCTGCTTTGGTGAAAACACCTTAGTGAATTGTGACTCATGCAGAAGATCATTCTAGAAACCATGGGGAGAGGTGGGTCCTTGGCAACAGCTCTGATTTACTCCAAAGCAACCATGGATTTATTTTAGGCACCTTCCTCCTCCCCTAGATCCAACTGAACAATAGGCGTGGTTGATGCCACCTCTTAAATCTCTCTTGAAACTGTCACTACCGCTCACTCTTCTCTATTATACCTTTGTGTGTTTGTTTAGTCTGTCTTTCCCAACAGATTGTAGGCTATATGTAATGGCAGGAACCATAATTCATTTTTATCCAACACCATAAGCTCAGCCGTGGCACATACGAGACAGAATACCATAACTGCCTATAGTCTCACTCCTCCCTTCTCTCCTCATCCACAGCATTACTAAAGTGACCGTTCTAACTGCACCTACTGTAACTTCCAATTTCCTAGCCATTTAACACAGTTCAAAGGGAAAAGCCCAGATTCAAGCACGGTGATTCAGGCCTCTCTAGTTTGGGTGCCCCTCTACCCTATCTGCAGCTTCTTTGCCTTTCTAACGCTGTGGCTTGAGAACACTCAAGTCCCCATAGCCAAGCTGGCCCTGCTGCCTTCCGCGTCCTGCGGCCACTCACCCCTCTGCTCAGAACCACACTTTACTTGCTTGTTCATCGGTCAAGCGCTGCCTCTCGCTCAAGCTCAGTGTCAGAGTCTTCTCCTTTATAGAAAATTCCATGACTCTTCTCAGTACACGACTGGATTTTAAACTTGTAATTTGGCATAAAAGGCTAAAAGTGAGGGCAAAAGAACCAACCTAACTGGATTAAAATCCTAGCCTAGCTGTTTACTAGCTGTGTGTCTGGACAGGTTATTTAAACCTCTTAGCTCAGTAAACCTTTTCACATGAAATAGTTTGAGATCTTTAAGAGTATTACTGAGTGAGTAGCAATGATGTGTATTTCTACCACACATACATATCCTTTACGTAAGTAATGCCTTTGAGGTGGGTGTACTTGAAATCACGGACAATATAAGCTATGAGGAAAAAAATCTTCTTCTTATTTACAAAAAGCCAATGAATAAGAATTTTACTTTATTTGTATTTAAAAATATACATATAATTATTATTGGTATAATAGGTAACTGACCCCCAAATAATTACAAATGGTTCAGAAAATAGAAATTGAGAATTTCCAAGATTCATGATTGATTTAGGAAAAGACTGATAATAAAGAGTTTCAAATATCCTTAAAAACAAACAAACAAACAAACAAACCCCCAAGAAACAACAGCCAGCTATGTGGTGTATCCCAGTACTTGGGAAGCTGAGATAGGAGGATAAAAGGTTCAAGGCCAGCCTCGGCAACTTAGTGAGAGCTTGTTTCAAAATAAAAAATAAAAGGGCAGTTGGGCATGGTGGTACACGCTTATAATCCCAGTGCTTGGGAGGCTGAGATGGGAGGATTTGGTTTCACTGCCAGCCTCAGCTACTAGCGAGGCCCTCCACAACTTAGTGAGGCCCTATTTCACAATAAAAAATAAAAAATAGTACTGGGGGTATAGCTTGGAGGGAGAATGCCCCTGAGTTCAATCCCCAGCACCACAAAAAATAAAAATAAAAATAAAAAAATAAATAAAAGGACTGGGGGCAAAGTAGTTCAGAGGTAGAACAACCCTGGGTTCAAGATCTAGTAGCACACACACACACACACACACACACACACACACACACACACACCAAACAAACAAACAAACAAAACCTCCACATTTCCATGATCTAAATGAGCCAGGCCTTAAATAACAAGGCGGTAAAATCATCCTGGTTGGGAAGGTAGGGAAATGCAGAATGTGTACTATGTGCAAAGGAGGAGAAGAGTACAACATAGAAAACACTTGCAGGAGGGCAAAAGGGCATATTACAGTCACAGCAGTGACAGACAGAGCCTGGGAATGGACTTGAAGTTCCCTTCAGCTCTTAGGGGGTCAAAGGCTCAGAGAAGCCAGAGACTTCTGGCTATATATAATGGCAGGAACCATAAGCATTTTATTAGCCGTACACGTTGTTAGTACATGTGTGACATATCATGAAAACATTTGAGAAATGTTGGTGGAATCTACTTAGAAACATGCAGGTAGAAGAAAAAAAAAATGACCCACAGGTAGATTACATATGATAGGTGATGTCAAGGAGATCGGTCTTAATCTCATTGTCTATAGGATATAGTAAAAGGTTTTTAATCTGATGAGAGAAAGGCTCAATTTTCTGTTCAAGAAAGTAAGGAAGCTGGGTGTGGTGGTACACGCTTGTAATCCCAGTACTTGGGAAGCTGAGACAGGAGGATCACAGGTTCACAGCCAGCCTCAGCTACTTAGTGAGGCTCTCCACAACTTAGTGAGACCCTGTTTCAAAATAAAAAATAAAAAATAAGGCTGATGTGTAGCTTGAAGGTAAAATGCCCCTGGCTTCAATCCCCAATAACTACAAAGAAAAAAAAAAAAAAGGAAGCTAATATAATTTCAGAGTCCTGAATTAAAACGAGAGTACCAATAGAGGCAGTGAGCCTGGACAATTTAAGGAGTCCCTGATGGTTTTAGCTTGTTATTAGCCATTCTCCCTTTTAACAATGCCTCACCACTGTGCAAAGGAAGAAAAAAATAAAATAGGATTTTTAAATAAATTTATAATTGCTCTGCAAAAATAACAAATTAAAATCCAAATGTTATAATATGGCACAATTTTACTTTCTCTTTCTCTCTCTCTCTCTCCTCCCTCATTCATTCAATCATTCAATCATTCATTCATTTTTTGTCGAAGTCAGGATTGGATCCAGGGGTACTATATATTTGAACTATATTCCAATACCTATTTCATTTTTTTTTTTTGTGCTGCTAGGGATTGAACCCAGAGGCATTCTACCTACAAGCTATACCTCCAGCCCTCCTTTACTTTTATTTTGAAACAGTCTCTCTAGGTTGATGAGAGTCTCGCTACTTGCTAGGTTCTCCTCCAATCTGCAATTCTTCTATCTCAGCCTCCCAAATACTGAGACTACAGGCATGCTGCACCATGCTGGGCCTATTTTATTTTTTATTTTGAAACAGTGTCTTCCTAAATTACTGCACACTGGCCTTAAACCTGTGATACTCCTGTCTCAGCCTCCCAAGTACTGGGATTACAGGTGTGTGCCCCCGTGCCTGGCACGACTTCATTTTTTAACTGCTGGCAATGCTTTTAAACAACATTCGGACTCTATTACAGCTATTTAAAATAATCTGCTCCCCCAGAGTGGAAGGAGTCTTTAGTGCTCAGTCTGAGGTTGCACAGAGCAGTTCATGTCCACAAAACATTTGCTGAGTGTCTGCTATCTGCCAGGCACAGGATTAGGTGCTAGGGTTACGACGTTCTTTGTTCTTTGAAAAATAATTCTTTGAAAAAGGATTTCTGTATGTCAACATCTGAGCACATATTTGTATTAACACAGATAAATCAATCAGTCTGTAGGCTGTCTAATGTTGGGCTTGCTCAGTTCTGTGAAAACCCGAAGCACTGCAAGAAAAGACTTGATGCACCGGGCAGCAGGTGTTCAGGAAGAGCGCGCCACGGCACACACAGCACTTGACAAGCACAACAGAGAGAAGACAGACAAAGCAACGCAACCAGGCGCAAGCACCCCGGGCAGACCGATGCTCTCCTTCTACCAGCATGGCAGAGTTTTCACCTCTATTTAAAGGGCCTGTCTATAAAGCCAAACCACTAGAGCTAATCAAAATTCTTGCTCTTATAAACAGTGGATCTGCTTTCTGAAAAACTAGAGAGAAAAACTAAAAACAATGGACAGTACTCTCTCAAGTATTTCTATACACTTCACTCTTTAGAAAAGGGTGCCCTAAGGTTTCAGAAGAGAGAGGGAGAATGCCCTTATATATTTGCATGTTTTATAATATTCACAAATAAATCCACAGGTCCTTCATAGGGATATCGGGATAGTGGGGGGAAATATCAGTCCTGTTTATCTCTCCTCCATCATTTCTCATTATTTAGCCGCCCCCCCCCCCCCCCGCCCTTTACTTTCTACCAATACCAAACTCCTTGCAGGTCTCTAAAAACAGCATTATCCTTCATATTTATGCACCTTACCATGAGGACCTCTCACCTCAACAATCCCACTACTGCTATGCCATGTACTCCAGGCAAGTCGTTCCTTCAAATCACTTCTTCACACACAGCTGTTTCTTTTCTCTATTTCTTATGTTCATGTTCCTTTTGCACATGTTACAGAACAATGTTTGTTTACATGTTGTAATGACCTCACTGGACACACATTAGTCCCAATTTGAAATTAAACCAGTTCATCAAAATGTAAGGTGACCTACCTACAGACACCTGCCAGGTATAACAGGAAGCATGCAGGCAAGAGATAAGTAAAATATGAGGTGGTACCAAAATAATGTTGCTCAGAATATGATAGATAGCTAGGGTTTTTCACCTAATATATACAAACTATTATAAAAATCTTAAAAATCTTCTGGTATATACTACACAGAATGGATATGGTCAATGCGAGCCAAGGTTTCCATGCTGACTCACAATTCTCTTCTCCCTTTCCATGATGATTAAACACTATTTCGTGCTAAAGTTATCAGATGTTAAGGGACAGTAGGACAGGCATGACAATGTAACTTGAGTAGGTACCACAGGACTGACAGGTCGCAGAGCAGCACTGCAGAGCTATGTGTAATGCCTGCCTGCTTGCACTTGCAGACTGAGAACAGCGACGAGGAGAGAGGTAAAATTCAAGTCAAGAGGCATCATGATTAAGTGGTGGAGTTTAGAATGAGCATTCTAGTACTGTTGAAGATGGTAACATTTTGAGTCTTACTGCAGATTCAGCACTGTGGAAGTGCTTTGCTATGGTAACGTATACAGTCTTTATGGTGGTATTCAGAACACATGTCCTAGAGCCATTTGACAAGGAAGGCAGAGAAAGCCTGGAGAGGTTAAGAATCTTCAAAGGAAGGAGGTGTATGTAAGCCTTAAAGTGGGAGTTTGGACTGAGTTTTGGTTCTATATTTCCAGATCTTGATAATCAAACTATATTCCATCATTCAACACGGCTCCCCCAAGACCAAATTCTAGGTAAGTTAAAATATTATTAAACTTTTTATAAAAATTAAGGGGGGTGGTTGTGTGTGAACCAAGACAAATATGCCTTTGTTAGAAGATTACGTTAATGTTGTCCTATTTCTATGGTAAGAAGTGCTAAAAAAAAAATCAGGAATGTAAGTTATGTGTATTTTTCTCTCTTTTAAGGTGGGATCTTAATAAAAGAACAGTTTCAGAAAAGATAACAATTATGCCTAATGGAATACAGAGCCAGATTCTCCTGGCAATTAATCACCTCGTGCAAACCTATCGGCTGTTTCTGACAGATCCCGGGGTTTGCTTGCATTGTTGGATAAGATGTGCCTGGGCTGGCTTATGAAAAGGGATTCTACTTTTAAAGCCCTTGAAAGTATTTGAACATATACACGCTGATGTCTGTGTATATGCATAAACACTGAAATTGGGGTTTTTTTATTACACCCTCGCATACAAGTGCTTGTCATGTGTAAAAGTGCAGAACTCATTTTATTGCTCAAAAGCTTTGTAAGATATAAAAGGAGACTTTCATTTCTAGTAACAGGGAGCTACCTCTCACTTAACAGAGATACTTGCTGTTTTTCAGCAGTTGGGAAGGCATGATTTCCAAACTCAATAGCTTGGCAACTTTGGCATGTTATCCTGTGTTGACAGATGCTTTTATAACCACTTTTCTTCCACCATAAATTTCAATAAGAAAACACGGATGAACCAGGTACAGTAACACATGCCTGCAATCCCAGTACTTGGGAGGCTGAGATAGGAGGATCACAGGTTCAAAGCCTGTGCCTGGTAACTTAGGGAGACCCTGTTTTAAAATAAAAATAAAATATAAAAAAAGGTCTAGGGGTATAGAGCTCAGAGGTAGAACATCCCTGGGTTCAATTCCTAGTACCAGACAACAACAATACCCAAAACCTAAACAACCCCCCAAACAAACTAACAAACAAATGAACAAGAACCAGAGATCTTGTTTCTCCTCTGAACTTTTAAGGTTTGGAGGAACAAGAGAGAGAGGAGTAGAAAGGGATGAAGAAAATTATAATCAGAATAGATGGATGACAGAAGTTAGCATAGCTCTGATAGAGTGACTGTACAATCTTAAACATCCTCTTCGGGTGGGGATCAGAGGGTAAGGGAGAGAAGGAAGAAGGGACGGGAGGAGAGGAAAGGAAAGGGACAAGGGGGGGGGGAAGAAAACAGAACTCTAGCCGAATATTACAAATCTTAAAAGAAGAGTTTTAAAATTATAACTACAAGTCTACCACATTCTCTAAAAAGCATTTTTTAAAACCTTTCATGTGGGCCATGGGATTAACATTGCTTCGGGCATTAAAATTAATAGAACTGTGGATATAAAAATTCTCAAACAGGCAGTTCTAGTTTAATGATTTGAAATGAATGGATGGCTGGATGGATAAATGGATGGATGGATGGATGGATGAATGAATGAATGAATGAATAAATGAATGAATTTTGTTTCTGATTACTCAGTTTTGCTCCTTGGAGTCAGCTCTGTGGCCATCTGCTTCTTTGTTACTGTTTTAACAAGGAGTTTTCCTTCAGGGGCAGCAAATGCTTGCCTGGTTTTCATAACCTGATTTTTTTTGAGGGGGAGTACTGTAGATTGAACCCAGGGATGTCCTTCCCTCTTTCTTATTTGGAGATAGGGTCTCCTTAAATTACTTAAGCTGGCCATCAACTTGTAATCCTCCTGCCTCAGCACACAGAACAGGGATTTCAGGTGTGTACCACCATCCCATGCCTGGCTTTAATAATCTGCTTTTGTGTACTTCATCTAAACTCTCCATCAGACCATTTTCCTCGTTTCTTAGGTCACACCTCATCCTGCCTGGTGTGAGCGGCACTTAAGTCCCTCCCTGTGGTATCATCCAGTTCTCCTCTTTCTGCTTCCTTCACCAGGCATCTTCTGCCCGCTACGGCCCTGGCTCAGCCCTTCATTCGGCTGCCTCATCTTCCTTTCCGATTCCTAGCCTAAAGAACAGCTTACACTCCAGGTGTCTCTTGCTCCACAGTTGTTCTCTTGTCAATCGATTCCAATCTGTTCCTATCAGTCTACCACAATATTTTTTGTTAAGATCGTCAATGAACTCCAGCTTGTCATGTTTCTGAACATACCTTTGTGCCTGTATCTTGCCCAAACTTCCAGCAGGATCTGAAAAGCTGAATTATATTCCTTTGTTCTCAAAATACTGTTCTTTTGGCTTCAGAAAGTCTATGCTGTACTTCTTATTTCTCTATCTAGAGGATATTCCTACTCAGGTTCCATTATTGGCCCTAATTCTAGAACTTTAAAGAATTTTTAAACTTAAAGCAACAGAATCTTAAGAAAGTATTATGTGTTAGAAAGAACCATTCCTAACAAAATGTTTTACTAATTTTAGTAGATATAAGATTGAAGAAAAATCCTGTTAGCTCAGGACAAATTGCATTTCTTTGTAAACTGCTACAGGAAAAAATATTCCCCATTTCCAAGCTTCTGAAGTTAGAAGCAGAAAAAAACGGAAGGTAGGGCCAATGTGTGTGGAAATGTTATTAAGCAAAGCAATCACACGCATGAAAAGGCAAAAGTAATTGATCAATTAATTAACTGGCCAAATAAACATTTATAAGACTGGTACTAGATTTACCAAAGATAAGAGAAACCACTCCTGTCCAGAAGATTATAATCTAAGGGAGATGACAGATAAGCAAATAATTGCCATTCAAGATGAGTCACCTTTTGGAGATACTTGAAAATTTTGTTCTTTAAGGCAAAACCTGTATAACTTTTCAAAACCAATTGTAATAAAACATCTCAACACTTTGGTACGAAGAGACGGCATGCATTTTTGCTCAGTAAAGCAGAGTTCTGTTTGCCAGTCACCTACTTTTATCACACCTGCCTACAAACCAGTGCAAACTGCAAATGGATTTCTTTATTTCTCCAGCTTCATATTTTCTACAAGATTGGCTAATATAGCTGACAACCAGATGGCTAAAGAGAGTTAACATTCCTCAGGCGGAGAAAATTGTAAAGAAAATCTTAGATGAAATCCCCAGCAACGCAGGGTGACACACACCTGTAATCCCAGCTACTTGGGAGGTTGAGAGGAAGAATCTCAATTTAGCAATCCAGGCCTGGGCAATTTAGCAAGACCTTGTCTCAAAAGAGAACATAAAGAGTGTTGAGGATATAGCTCAGCTGTAGAATGTCCCTGGGTTCAATCCCCAGTACTGCATTAGAAACAAAAACAAAACAAAACAAAAACCAGAAAGGAAATCCCCAAGACATCACCCTGGTCCTGTACTCCTACTCCTGCTTCTCCAACTCCTGCCTTTTCGAAAGGAAATACCTGAAACTTCCTCTAGCCCTTGCACACAGTGCAGGCCTCCTGACACACATGGCTTCACATCTAACTGTCTCAGCAAGAGTAGTGTGACATCAATTCAGGTTTGATCCTAAGTCCCAGGAACTGTTGGTGACTCGCGGGTCTATAGCTGTGAATGCTATGCCATTTCCTTCTCAGCTAAATATCCCCAAATGGGCTTATTTTGCCTAGTGTTAACTAAAATGGGAAAGTAGGGGAGAAAAGAACAGCAGGTGCACCCCAGACTTACCACAGCTCACTTACTTATAAGCTCCTCAGAGTCGACTGCACAGTACTCCTTTACCAGGTGGCTCTCTGTAAGAATTGCCAGGAAGAGCACTTGGGTCTCAAGAAAAAGGTTCTGTACCTTTCATACTGACACCCAGACTACCATGCACTTCAGCAGCTGTGTAAAGGTTCTCCCTTTTCATTCCCCTTTTTAAAATATTTTACTGTATTTTTTATTGGTGCATTGTAATCATACATCTTAATGAGGCACAAGCTAGTAGAGGCATATATGCACACAGCAGTCATTTAACCCTTCCCCAATTCCCACTCCATTTTCTCCTCTGTATGCACCTAAAAATAAACTGTTGAGAACAAATGAATGGGAAGAGACGTTCCTTCTTTCCTGAAACTCACTAAGACAATGTTTAAAACACGACTGAGTTCTAAATGACAAGCAAAACTAAGGATGGTCTTAAAGAGCCACGTAACTTTGGTCCTGGGTCACACTCCTGTGGCTCTTCAGGCTGGCTGCTTCTCCTTGGCACTGTCCTCATCTTGGTGTCCCTCTGCCTGTGCCACTTCTCTGTAGCTGCTGCTGCTGCTGCAGAAGTTACTGATGGGAATCTAACCCACAACCTTTGAGCAGGCCAGCACCCTAGCTGTTAGAGCCTACAGTGGCTCGGAACTCGACAGCGGGAGGAGGATGGCATGGGATTATAACTGACACGGACACGGAAACTATTATCTCCCTTTACACATGAGGAAGTTTAAAACAAAAGTCATATGCTGCTCATCAACAGCAAGGCTCTGAACATTTGTTGTTGTTTTTTTAATAAAATAAACATAACTTCACTGCTTTCTCTGAATATGAAACTGATTTATATTACAAACAATATTGACATAAGGTAGGTTACCATTAATTAGAAAGTAACAAAAAGATCACAAAAAATGATTCATTAACATTTTGGGCAATAATTTTATAGACTATTGTAACATACATATTTTCACATAAAAGCTGAATTCATGACTATTTTGTAATCTACTTTTATCTCACAGCTAATATATTATATGAACTTCTTTTAATGAAAATACATATATATATCAAAAATTTTAATAGTTGCTTACTCTGTTATATGGATATAGCACATTTACAAGAAATAATCCTCAAAGCAACTAAGATAGGTACTATTTTTCCTATGTTATAGATTCAGTCTTAGATTACTTGTCTTGTTATATCTAGGATAAATTCCTAGAAATGGAATTAGAATGAAAGGTGAATAATTGAATTTTTTGTTATATACTGATAGTTTTAAATAGCATCTAGAAAAATTGTGCTAATTTATGCACTACATTCACTTTTATCTACATAAAGACATTTAAAAAGTGCAATGTGCTGATTGATGTCTGATACTGGAAAAAAGGACATTTTCAAGAAATGTCTTTTCGAAACATCCAAGAAAAACCATTGTAGGTAAAGTCTTAGGACATTGTAATACCTATATTCTTCTGTCCTGGGATATGAAATTCTAGGTTCTAAGAGCCTATTACACATTTAACTACTGACACAAAGATTTAAAAAGAATACTTATATTTTAAAAGTTTTGTTTCTTTATACCTGCCCTTGGTAAGAGTCTACATAGTAAAAACCAAAAAGGAAAAGACCTAGAATTTCTAGAGACCTTGAGTGATTTGGGAATGAAGTACAGAATGAGAAGCAAGACCAGAAATGGGCAGGTTCAAGATGAAAGAGCCCCCCTGTTAGTAACCTCTCTGCCTCCTAGAGCTCCTCTGACAGAAGAATGCTTCTCTGGTCTTGTTATACTATTTAAACACCCTACTTAGAGACTCAGCCAGGCAACCAACGTCCCTAGAGACAGAGGGAATAGGGATCGGGGACTTTAATTTGGTGGGTGTAGAAGGTGAGCCAGAAAAGCAGTAGTTAATCCAGCACAGGAAGGAGCTGGATGGGGAGAGCAACCAGGTAGGAAGTTAACTGTGCTGAAGTGGGAAAAATGAGCTCGAGAAATGGACCGGAGTTCACATCACGTCCACAAATCTTTTTTTTTTTTTTTTTTTTTTTGCGGTACTGGGGATTGAACTCAGAAGCATTCTACCTCGGAGCTATACCCCCAGCCCTATTTTTTATTCTTTATTTTGAAACCGAGTCTCACTAAGTTGCAGAGTGCCTCACTAGGTAGCTGAGGCTGGCCACGAACCCGGATCCTCCGGTCTCAGCCTCCAGAATGCTGGGATTACAAGCGTGAGCCACCACGCCCGGCTACGTCCACAAATCTTGTCATCCACGGTATGACCAAAGCAAAACTCTTAACTTGTATTTTCTTTCTTTCTTTTTTTTTGGAGCTTCAGTTTTCTTGGCTGTAAAAGGAGAGAGACTGAACCATGGTATCTAAGATCTTCTTTAACTCAAGCTTTCTGATCAGACTTTATTCTACAAAGCTCAGAAATCATTAAGACATCCATAATTTAATCCAACAATTTCTAGCCGTTAAAAAAGAAAAGTTAGCTGGCACATGCTTGTAATACCTGTATTTGGGAGGCTGAGGCAGAAGGATTGCAGGTTTGAAGACAGCCTTAGGAAGTAGTGACACTCACCAACCTAGCAAGATATTGTTTCAAAATAAAAATAAAGTAGATCTGGGGTATAGCTTGGAGGTAGAATGCCCCTAGGTTTAATCCCCAGTACCACAAAAAAAAGAAAGAAGAAAGAAAAGTTATTAATCCATACCATGCCACACCATATCATTATCATTAGAAAGTAATTTAGGCATAAAAATATTTCATGGAAAAGTTGTTAAATCTGATATGTCGACTTTGTCTAATTGGATTCAGCTACTGATTAAAATTTAATGTACACAATCATATTTTCAACATTTAAAATAAATAGGGAAAATGAATATATTTTTCAATTTTAACTACAAAGGTAATTAAAATAAAATAGTGTTTGAACTACGTCCTATATGTATGTGATGTTAACTCTACGACATGTAGCTAACATTTAGCCAAAATAAATTGTTTTAATAAAACCAATATTCATGTGCCATTGTTAAATTTTCTGATATAATTGAGAGATGTAACTGTAATCTGTTTTCTTTTACTTACTAAATTTTCCACTAATGGTAAGGTAATTGAGGACATTAAAATGAATATCTATATTACTAATGTCCTATGCTTGCCCCAAAGTACCTAATCTGTTTCTCTGAACTTCAGTGACTTTGTTGGTATTAGTAATAATGCTTGACCTTTTAAATCACTGGTCTGGCATCAAAATACCCAAGGGTAGTTAAATACCTGAGATAAAGTAAGAATAAACCCAGCAGGATTATTAATAATACCAACTATTTAAAGAATGTATTACATGTAAGTTGTTTTATGCTAATTACTTAATTATATAAAAAACTAAACAGATAAAAAAATTTTTTTTAAGTGGCACTGGGGATACTCTACCACTGATCTATACCCTCAACCCTTTTCTATTTTTATTTTGAGACAAGGTCTCACTAGGTTGCGGAGGCTAGCCTCAAACTTGTGATTCTTTTGTCTCAGTCTTCCAAGTAGCTGGGATTATAGGCATATGCCACTGTACACAGCTCAAATATGACTTCTTCTCTGCAACTTCTATAAATAACTTGCTGAAATAATAGATATATAGTCATGAGCTGCATACCAATGTTTGGTCAGTGATGGAGTGCATCTGACTATGGTCCCGTATATAATGGAGCTGAAAAATTACCATCACTTAGTGACGTCATAGCATATTACCCATGTGTGGACGTGATGCTGGTATAAACAAACTCACTGCACTGCTGATCATATGAAAGCAGCCAGACTCAGTGGCGCATCCTGTAATCTCAGTAGTCAGGAAGCTGAGATAGGAGGATTGAGGAAGAGTAGGATTATATTTTCTTGTTTATAATCTGCTGGTCACAAATATGTGAGCCTTTGTCCACAGTATCTTAAAGATAGACCTAGCAACCCAACAAATAGATTTAGGGAGCAGGTGGGTATAGGGCATTTAGTGATGTAAGGTGGCAGGATTTTCAAGGTTAATCTCTCTTGTATTACTCATTAGGACCCTTGGGAAAAAAATTACAAGTTTTGATTAAAAAGAAAAAAAAAACAAAACCAAATGGCTAAAGATTCCTAGACACTTGCTCCAAAATATAAACACTATAACTAAAAGTTTAAGGTGTCTCACTATCATTTACTCTTAGCTATAGCCAATACACAGGTAAAGGGTGTTTTCCAACTTGGGTGGTGTGATGTCTCTACAAAATGCTTTCCCTCTTCTGGACTAGGTGGTAGGTAACCAAAGGAGTGATGATCTTCATGCTACCAAACACTGAATTTCTTTTTCTCCTACAGTTCAATTTCTTGTCTTAAAAGCACTTTCTAAAGCTTTTGCTACCTTGCTAATAAAGCTGGCTCTGGCTACAGAATATTCTTCTCCCCTAACCAAGCATGTCACAGAAACTTTCAGAAAATTAAGATAGGTATTCCTTCCAAGATGAATGTGGAAGGATTGGTGAACAGGTGGAAAATACAAACTTTCATGGGTACTGGTACTTTCATGCAAAGATGGTCTTTAGCATGAGCAATGAATGTTAGGAACAACTAGAACTGGGAAGGGAAGATAATAATAAACTACAAAAACTGAACTCATCTGCTGGTAAAATACTTTTATCTTGAGTACAACACTGAATAATACATATATATTTCAGCTTTCTTGGAGACACTTTGAGTTTGAGAACCACGAATAGAAGGAGCTCCCTGAAGCTGCCTCTACTTAAATGACTCCCTAGATGGACTCTCCATTCTATGTTTTCTGGATTCTACTGTAGTGGTATTAATCACAGAATGTCTACCATGATTTGACAGGTCAAATGTGTATAAACAATAAGAAAGGAAACTAAGTTGGAAGATCAGAAAATTCATCATGGTTGGTAGAAATGCACAGAAAAGGGCAGTCTTATACATTGTTGTAAAAAATCAGTACAGCCATTATGGAAAATAGTACAGAGTTCTCAAAAACAAAATAAAACAAAACAAAACAATAACACAGAACTACTATAGGACCCAAAAATCCCACTATGGGATCAATATGTTGAAGAGATCTCTATATTCCTGTGTTCATTGTAGCATTACTCACAATAGCCACGATGGGGAACCAACCTAAATACCCATAAACAGATGAATGGAAAAGAATATGTGGTACATATACACAAAGGAAATCTATTCAGCCTTTAAAAAAACAAAACAAAACAAAAACAAACAACAACAACAACAAAAAAAAACCCAGAGAAACAAAGGAAATCCTGTCCTTCAGGACTACATGATAACCCTAGAGGACATTGTATTAAATGAAATAAGGCATAGAAAGACAGACAAATAGTGTATGACCTCACTTATATGTGAGACCTAAAAGAACTGAACTCAGACAATGGAAAATGGTGGTTAGCCAATCGCTAGACAGGGGGAGGATTGGGGAGACACTGTGTCAAAGGTCACAATATTTCAGTTAGGAAGAATATGTTCAAGAGTGCTATTACTTGCCATGGTGTCTGCAGTTAATAACAATACCCCATTTATTTGAAAATTGCTAGGAAAGTTTATTGATACCTCAGATACTAAAAAAACACATGTATCTGAGGTAATGTGTGTGTTCAATAGCTCAATTTAGCCATTCAGCAAAGTACACATATATCAAAACATCATGAACACCATAAATACACACAATTTTTACTTGTCAAGAAGGAAGGAAGGAAAAGAGGGAGGGAGGAAGGAGAGGAGAGGAGATGAAATGAAATGACATACAATGAAATGAAATGAATTAGTCAGGTCTTGGTAGGAAATCTAAAGAAAAATCAATTAGAAAACACCTCCAAGTGAGTCAAAAAGGTTAAGGGATGCTGATGGTCCCAAAGTCTAGCAACTAGAAGAGGCTATTACTGCTTAGTCCTGAAAGCGTAAGGGGCAGGAGACAGTGTTATCAAAACCCAAAGAAGGCTGAAACTGTTGGCAAGGTGGGGCGGAGCCTCAAAAGACAAGACAAAGTCACAAAGAGACAGAGCTGATCCCAGGACTGAGGTCCCAGCACAGGGAGCAGAGAGGCAGTAAGACATTCCTGGCCTTTTTCTCCTCTCACCTTCTTTTTTTTTTTTTTTTTTTTTTTTTTTT